>JASANA010006357.1:0-15748 GCA_030248095.1 Ptycholaimellus sp. GST1_10
AACCAATCCCTTCTGGCAGGCGCTCTATCCAAAAGGAGAAGGATCTTCGGATGAAAGAGCTGAGCGTCATGAGGAACTGTCACCATCAACTGCCAATGCCACCTCAGCCTATCTCCGCGCCGACCCTGGCCAGGTTTTTCACGAATTAAATAAACTTCTATTAATAATTTCTTCTAATCTTCTTCTATTATATTTTTCTATTCTAATTATGGCCTAACTTATGGTAACCAATCCCTTCTGTCAGGCGCTCTATCCAAAAGGAGAAGGATCTGCGGATGAAGAAGCTGAGCGCCCTGCATCCGCAATGGTAAATCAACCTCACGTTGGAATCAGAAAGCTTAATCCTAGGAACTATTGGTATTTGTAGGGCTCGACGACGATTTGTATTTGTAATTTGTAGCATCCCTACAAGTAACTAGCACCCCCCCCCCAACTCATTGGTAAAAGGTAACCTAAGCTAAGACCATTTCATACATTAAAGGTGGCTAGTGACGGGTTGGTTATTTCGACAGCTTCAACAGCGAAGACTGGCGCTAAGCTTCTGATACTCATGAGACCAAAGAACGAACGACAGGACAGGCGGATATTATCCTATCTTAGCTACATGGTTTTATTTACTTTTCAGTTATATTGGTAAGACGAATAATCGTGAATCAGGAAAATATCACTCTCCCGATTATCAACGCGAATTTTATTGACTTTGTCTCACGAGTATAAGAAGCTCAGCATTTGCTCCGCTGTTGAAGCGTGAAATACCCCCGTCACTAGCCACCTTTAATGTATGAATTTTTTTTTTTTTTTTTTTTTTTTTTTATTCGTTCTAAGGCTTAGGTTACTTTTTTTTCTTTTACCAATGAGTTGGGGGGGGGTGCTAGTTAATTGTAGGATACTACAAATTTCAAAAAAAAAAATCCCGAATAAGAATCGTCGTCGAGCCCTACAAATACCAATAGTTCCTAGGATTAAGCTTTCTGATTCCAACGTGAGGTTGATTTACCATTGCGGATGCAGGGCGCTCAGCTTCTTCATCCGCAGATCCTTCTCCTTTTGGATAGAGCGCCTGACAGAAGGGATTGGTTACCATAAGTTAGGCCATAATTAGAATAGAAAAATATAATAGAAGAAGATTAGAAGAAATTATTAATAGAAGTTTATTTAATTCGTGAAAAACCTGGCCAGGGTCGGCGCGGAGATAGGCTGAGGTGGCATTGGCAGTTGATGGTGACAGTTCCTCATTCTCCGATGCGTTTTCATTGCCGTTTTCCAACTAAAAAAAACTTTGATCGTTTTTATGGCCAAGCATGGGCTAAGGGCATTTTGAAAACCTGTTCATTGACGGGTATGATGAAAGTGCCCACATTCTGAATCACCTGACCGCCATTGTCCATCACTGCTGCTAATTGCAACACCTACATATATTGATATCTATATAAGTTTCATGCTTTCCTATTCATATGAAAGAGCAAATACGTTTGGGGACACTTGGGAGTTGGGGGTGAAGGAAACGAGGTTGAGCGTGGTGTAAGCGAAGGGCGACTCTTCAGTCTTTTTTACTCGAGGCAATTCAAAATTTTGGAGAAAAGAGACCACATTTGGCCTGCCGATGGTACCAGATATTTCTTCCACTTTTAACATGGTATATAACATATAAATACAAATTTTATATTTTAGGTTATTTTTTTAATAAAGATTTTATTGGATAAATAAATAAAAAATAAACAAAACATATTTAAATAAACTTTTTTTAATAAAAATAACAAAATGAAAACATTTGAAAATAAAAAGTACAATGCAAATATAATGGCAAATTAAAATTTTTTTTGAAAATTGTCTTGGGTTACAAAATTTTTGGGAATTTTTTTTGGTTCTTGGGTTCTTGGCAATCGATATTTGGGAGAAAAGAGCTTTTATTTAGGCCTGCCGAGGGTACCAGTAATTTTCTCAACTTGAAATACACAAAAATTAAAGTGAATCCATGAGAAGGATTCGAACCTCCTAGATTCATTCAGCTGTTCAATCGCTTGCACCACTACACCACTGGTGCATATGACTGCTTAGTGTAACTGAAAAGCTAAATACATGAGGCCTAAGGACCCGGGGAAGGGGGTTGGGGGGAAAAATGAATACCTACTATCGTCCATTGAATAGATGCGGAGAAGGAGAAGGAGAAGGAGAAGGAGGAGGAGGAGTTCGGACAAATGGTTTTGAGTGATTTTCTAATGATTGTTGCAAGTTTTGGGCGATTTCTCGCGAGTTTTGGACAATTTGATGATGCTCTTTCCAATGCAAAAAGAATCAGAACGATTGGATTTTTCTGTGAGGAGCAGGAGCCTTATCAATTTTAAGATCTAGCAATAACCCCGAAAACGTACACTTGGGTCGAAAAGAGGGGCTGGGCGCTGACGGTCGCGTTGCTCCCTCGCGCCAGCCCAATATTCAAGAAATAGGAAACTAGGAATTTGGCCTAGCATTTGCCGTCCTTAATAATACGTTCCCAAAGGTTTTGGCATAGTTTGCATTGTTTCATTCGTTTGCATTGTTTGCTATACAGAATATATTTCCTAACGAAAGTAAAAGTGAGTAAAAAAAGCCACAAAACATGGCGCAAACGATGAAACGGAGAACGTTGCGCATAAACTATCGCAAAATAAAGAGTTGAAAGTCCAATGGACTGGCCTAGAAATGCAATTCTGGCTTGAACTATAGCCAAAATGCAGCAGTATGACAATAAATGCAGGCATCACAGGTGATTAAGTTAGGCGCTGAAAGGCATGGAGTCGCCCAAAGCAGTCCAGAACCGCCACCTGGCTTGCTTCCATCACAAAAGCCTTCGCTGTTCCACCTGCTATCCTTCCTCTTTCTTTGCTGGAGATACAAGGGAGGCTATGAACCAGGTATTGGGAGACTTTGCATTGGCTGATGCAACATTGGAGTACTCCTGGGCACTTCCAGGGGCCAGATGGACAGGCGATCGCTGAGCACCCAGAGCTCCTCCTCCGTAAACTCCAACTGCACCACCGGAGCAGAGAACTCCGCCGGCCTGTGGATGAAGATCTGCAACGCTTTTCATTTAAGGTTCAGGCCCCATCAGATTTTAGGAAGATGGTGAAAATAAAATATCGAGTTTGTTCTGTAAGTATTTTTGGCACATGAAAATTTGACAATGATCGGCGTGAGCTGAGCATTGCGAGGGAGCCTGGAAGGCGGCAGACGCAGCAACTCAATCGCCCCACCCGACCAGCCACAGGCCAGCATCTGAAAGCACCCTATTATCGCTTATTCCTTAGCTGAGAGGGGACTTGGGGCCCACCTCTCCATCGCCAGAGAACTTCAACTGCTCCAGCCCACCCTCTTCTTTCAGCCCAGCTCGAGTCCAGGCCAGCTCCAGATGGTCCACTCGGTGAATCTGCAACCAGCCAGCTGCTTCTCGTCCAATTCAAACCTGCATCCTATGCGAAGCTGTCAATGAGTGTAAGAAAACTCTGAACCGTAAAAGTAAGAAAAGAAGGATAACAGCCAGGTGTCCAGAGGAGCCGCCTACAGCTATCAGGTCGCCCTGAGACTGGCGCACAGCCACGGCGCTCAGGCTGACACCCGTCTCCGCCACCGGACAGAGATCCGAGCCCCCGTGCCAGCTCTGCAATGGATGAGGCTGGTAGGAGAAATTGAGGAAAAGTGGTGGGTGTGAACGGCGAGTTGTCCTTGGCTTGTGACGAGCAGGAGGGAGTTGGGGAGCCAGGCCAGCGCCGCCGGGGCCCCAGTGCGCAGCAGACTCACACTGTGACTGCTGCTCAGCCCATTTGTTCCTTCCTGCAGGCACAGGGCCGCTTTTAATGAAATGCGAAATGGAAGTTATGGTACGATGTGCAAGCGAAGGTTGGCGTCCCAGATGGCCAGGAGGCTGCCGTCCAAATTGAGGCTGAGGCCGTGCCAGGTCATCTGCAGCTCTCTCACCAGCTCCAAGCCCGTCTCTCCGCGCTTGTAGATCTTCAGTCAAAACACGGCCTGTTAAGACCTGTTAGGACCGTTGACTAGAAGAGGCTGTACCATGAGGCTGTTGTTGTCAAATGCGGCCACCACGCGATCCCCGCCTGCAGCCAGACGGAGTAGCTGAAAAAGTAGTGTCATTGGATCAAATAACGGATGAAATAGGCAAAGAAAACCTTGGGTGAGTTGTTGGCAAGCCCGTTAGCAAGGCTGGCGTCCGTGCGGTCGGCAAGGGAACGACGGCGGTTGCAGTTGACGTCCGGTGAGCCGAGGCTTTCCAGGCTGCATCATACTTCCTATTCACTACTTGGGGACCGCAAGAAAGAGGGCACCAGTCGGAGATGGAGTTGAGAATCTGGCAATGTCCCTGTTCGTCTGCCATCACCAGAGGCCCAGAGCAGCCGTTCACTCCTGTTATAGCCACCAGGCGAATGCTCTCCGCCTCCTCCTTGCTCTGCCCATCTTCCGCGAGATTTTCGAGGCTCCACATCTGACAATGACTCCAAGACTCCCAAGAGACAAAGCAAAGGATAAGGAGCTAAATAAGAACAGCAAGGAAATTGTCCTGGGCGGCAGAGAGGAGGAGTCCGCTGCCCTGGAAGACAGCCAGATGGCTGAGCTGGCCAGAGTGGGCGCCGAGGAGAGCCAGAGGGGCGCCGCTCTCCAACGACGTCACCCGGACGGCGCTGTCGGACCAGCCGCTGAGTAGGCAGTCCTTGGCCACCGCCATGGCGGCTAGCGCTGCACCCCCGCCTGGCGACATCTCCCGTGCCGGGCGCAGGCTGCCCTCACTTCCTGTGCCTTTTTGATGCTCTGCTGAGCTGAGGGAGGGGCTAAGGGAGGGAGCCGACCGCGCTCCTTGACGTCCCATAGGCGGATGGTGTGCGGCGCCCCGGTGAGAAGCTCCAGGCGGCCAGCCCAACGGTGGAAGATGGGGCGGGTGCAGAGGCCTCGGTGGGCCAGCTTGCCCACCAGCTGTCCGCTTCTTGTCTGTAAACTGGTTCTTAGAGCAGCCCCTTCTGCCTCGCTGCAAGGACTCACCTCCCAGATCTTGAGATGGCCGGAGCGCTGCCAGCCGACTGCCACCAGGGGGCTATCCACCATCTCAGATTCTGCAGTGTGCTCTCAGATTGACGGGCGGAAGATTTGTTGAAGCAAAACAGCTGCCTGGTGGGGCGAAGGCGGCTAGGCCGATGAGCGGGGCCTCTGTGGGAGCTTGAGCTGAGGAGGAGGAGACAACGGAGGCGGGGGTCAAGGACCTGGGCGTTTCGTTGCCCTCCCCGATGCTGAGGACAGATAATTGGGCTGAATATTAGGGAATTTGGTGAGAGAGAAAGAAGGTACTTGAGAGTGGCCAGACGACGAGCATCCACGCTCTCGCTGGAGGATGCCTGGCTGCCAGCGCTGCCCAGACGTCGTCGCCCTTCCTCCAGTCGATGGCAAAGTCTAGAAAAGGGAAGTAAAGGACAGGCAGGATGAGGCAGGCAGGTATATTGCAAGACCGGAACTGATCCAGTCTGGAAAAATTTGAAATCGCAAAAATTTTACAATTGTCAACATTTTTTTTTATTTTTGCGCGGCCGAAGGCCGCCAGCCGCGGAGGGCAGGGCAGTCAGAGCTCCGGAGGCCGGAGGGCATGGGTGCGGAGGCCCCGCAGCGTAGCCTAGCATGCGAAGCATGCTAGGCGAAGCGTAGGGGCCGTAGCACCCGTGCCCGGAGGCCGGAGGAGCTCTGGCGCCCTGCCCGAAGCGGCGGGCGGCCAAGGCCAGCTTAAGCAGTTACCTCATTTTTGCGTCCGTCTGTCCGCATATCTCTTCTAAGCTAAGCCTTGTCCGTTATGAAGGCATGCGGTGCAGTCCCAATTCAACAGTTGCAGTGGAAGTAAGCATGTTTTTGGGTAAATCGGGGTCGAAAAAGCCAATTTTGTTTGCATCAGCTTGCCCTGATCACGGGAATGTGCTTAAAACATCAAAAATGTGAGTTTTTCCAATGTTTTTCATCTGCGCAGTTTTGTGCAGGTACCCAATCTGGTGATATTGCACTCATTAAAGATACATTTCGAGACAGCTTGATAAACCAACCTAGGGATCTAATCTCATATGAGTTGGATGCCCAATTTTTGAAGTCCCTCGAGGACAGCCAGGTGTTTGCTTTTGCATTCATTTGGTGTGGCTGTAATTTGGCCACTGGGTGGGGTTCTATAAGAGTCGGTTGACCAAAAAGGAGGCTAATGCATGAAAAAAGCTGAGCACCCGTGTAGCGGGATCCATGCAGCCCAAATACAAGCCATCACCATCATGCATCATTTATCATATCACTCATAGCCTCCCTCTCTTCAAATTTAGCCGTGACCCCCTTGCATTTACCTGCTAAATATTGCATTAGATAATTTTGTTGAATGAAGCAGAATTGATCTAAGGGCAGAATAATCAAAAAATATAAAATTAGAATTGTGTGCTATAAGCGATAGATTAAATCAATATAAAATTGAAACAAAATAAAATATAATGAAAATAAGAAACTAAATATATGAATCGAAGAAATAGGTAAAAGAAAAGTAAAACCTAAACAAACATTGGAACAAATTTCCAGCTTGAATAAAAGGCAAAACAATTAGCTCAACAAAGAGCAAAAATCGCACAAACTATGGCCAACAAACTTATACTGACAGTAAAACATTTAGAGATTAAATTTAGAAAAATTAGCAATAAACTAAAAACTTTATTATGAAATAACGGAAAAGATGAATAAGAAATAATGCAATTTAAGGATAAATAATATTTAGGGTAGCATAAAGATACTAACTTGCACAAAAACAATATTTAAGAATCTGGGAAAGTGAGCATGAATGAAACATTAAAAATACACTAATCAATGAACGAACATTATGATGTGCGCCGCAGGCCTCTCCCAACCTAGTCCATAATATAAAAGCTAGGCCTTGTCTGTCACGTCATCATGCCGTGCAGCGCGAATACAGCATCTTTTGACATAAACTTAACTTCACTGGGTAAAACATGGTTGAAAAAGCCGAAAATCATGGACCCAGCTTGATCCAATCACGGGAATGTGCTTAAAACATCAAGCATTTGGGCAAAATGGCCGTTTTGGAGGGTTTTTTGGGCGCAACTTTTGACTGGCTTTGAATTTTGTTATGCGGTTTTTTGCATTCGGAAGATATTATTTTTATCTTCAAAATGGCGTTGGAATTTTTAAAAACGGTTGAGAATTGGCTGAGCTACAGTCAAAACAACAGTAAGCCAATATGGCCTGTTAGGGCTATGCTAGCGGGCCACTCAAGTCTGCCATGTTTCAGCAAAAATGTAAGTAAACGGATGCACAATTGGAAGCTGTGCTTGAATGCTGCACTTATTATTGAAATGTCTGGAGCTGGCGATGTGCGCCCATGGAGGTGGATTATAATGGAGGAAAAGCTTCTATAACACTGTGACGGGGGCCGAAATGCGAAACTCCAAAAGCTATAACACAGGGGCTGAAAGTTGCTTTTTGTTAATGGCTGCCATGGGTCGTAGAAAGCACCTACATAGATGCTCTTGGGCTTAAAAACATCCGAACGAATAGATCTGAACAGCTGTAAAGTTAGTTTTGAATATAAAAAGGCCTGCAAATTGCTATAGTTCCAAATGTGACCTGGGATTAAATTTTGCGATTTCTGATGCTTTGATACCTACCCAAGTGTCTAATATTTCTTTGAAATACAACTTACCGTGGGTCAGAAACCATTTAATTTTGCATCTGCCACTGCAATTTCCTTTCTTGTTAAGTTTACTGGCACCCGATTTTGAGGCCTGCGAAATGACCAGTCGGGCAGTGGTTCGCTGCTTCCGTCGCATCTTCATGAAAGGCTATGTGCGCATGCTGAATGACACCCTTGCCGAGAGTGCCAGCCAGCCAGGCCAAACGAAGAAACCCCTCCGCCAAGATTTAAAACCATCTCTCACTACCGATTCCGAAGGAACATCATCCATGTTTTAGTTTCTAATTCTTTTCTAGCTTCACTTGATCATTTCTGCTGCTTACTTTGACAAAATGTGCTCTTAATACCAATTTATCACATTAACAAAGCGTTCTAAGCAAGCGGCTCAGTACCGAGGAGGCCAATGTTACAAATTTAAAATAAGTAATTAATGCTTAACAGGCGATTTAGTTCTGCATATTGCTGTCAAAGGGCAACTTGTAAGAGCTTCTACTCAGTGTGATCCTCAGTGGTGCGCCGCAGGCCCATACCATACTAGTCCATAATATAAAAGCTGAGCCTTGTCTGTCCACCAGACATTCGGCGCAGGCCCAGGACAGTAGCTGCGGGGAAAGTAAAGACATTTTAGGGTAAATCAAGGGCGTAGAACGCGATTTCGAAATTATCTGCAAGGATCTGAGCACGGGAATGTGCTCAAAACCTCAAAAATGTGAGTTTTTCCAATGTTTTGGATCTGCGCAGATTTGTGCAGGTATCCAATCTGTCGATATTGCACTCAATAAACAAGTTCTCATGCAGGTGGCCTTACTACTGCCCCACTTTGGCAACCTAACCCCACTCGGGTTGGGTGCCTAATCTTTGAAGTCCCTCGAGGACAGCCAGGTGTTTGCTGTTGCATTCATTTGGTGTGGCTGTAATTTGGTCACGGGG
This sequence comes from Ptycholaimellus sp. GST1_10, assembly GCA_030248095.1. Classification (NCBI taxonomy): domain Eukaryota; kingdom Metazoa; phylum Nematoda; class Chromadorea; order Chromadorida; family Chromadoridae; genus Ptycholaimellus; species Ptycholaimellus sp. GST1_10. The sequence continues at coordinate 8,636 of JASANA010006357.1, forward strand.
TGGGTTTTCAAAAGAGTCAAAAGACCAAAAAAGAGGCTGATGCATGAAAAAAGCTGAGCACCTGTGTAGCGGGACCCATGCAGCCCAAATTCCAAATTGGCATAGAATTTCATATTAATTTTTTTACATTCAATCGATACCTATTTTGTCTGAAAAATGGCATTGGAATTGTTAAAATTAATTTAAAGTTAGTTTTTCCCTGGCCTTCTATTGGCAAATTTCATTCATTTGGAATTTTGCATTCATTTGGTGTGGCTCTTAAAATTTGGCTGCTGCAAAAACAGTCGGTAGACCAAAAAAGATGCTACTGCCTGGAAAAAGCTGAGCACCCGGTAGTGGGACTCATGCAGCCAAACCGCAAGCCATTGCCATCATGCACCTATCTTAGACCCTTTAGCCGAGATCTTCTTGGCGTTTGCTTGCTAATGTTTGCATTAAATAAATCCATTGAATGAAACAAAATTGAAGAAAGCGAAATAAAATGTCAAATAAAGCGGAATTAAAGAACAAAAAGTCAAGTTTTGCAATGGCTGCTATACTTAAGCATTAAAAATATACTGATACTTTAACGTTATCTATGAATAAAATGTAAGAATGTCAGAATCGTTAAAAACCAATAAAAACTGTTAATATATAGCATGGGCATAAAACCCAAATAGATAAAATTAAACTGCTACGCAATGAAATATAAATCAACAAATATTCATTTATCAAAAACAAAATTTATGATGTGCGCCGCAGGCCTCTCCCAACCTAGTCCATAATATAAAAGCTGAGACGTGTCCGTCCCACAGACATTCGGCGCAAGTCCATGACAGCAGCTGCATGGAAGGTAAAGACATTTTTGGGTAAATCGAGGGCGTAGAACGCGATTTTGAAATATCTGCAAGGATCCAAGCACGGGAATGTGCTTAAAACATCAAAAGTTTGGGTAAAATGGTCATTATGGAGGGTTTTTCGGACATAGCTTTTGACAGAAAGCGGATTTTTGCAATCTGTTTTTTGCATTTGCTAGGTAATTCAATTACGCAAAGAATGGCGGTGGAATTTTTGAAATCGGTTGAGAAATGGCAGAGTTATGCACAAAACAAATTTGAGTCGCATGGCCAATCTGGCGTCCTTACCCAGCCATCCAATGCTTCAATGGATATTGAAGTAAGAAACGACATGACAGTTTATTGACCATTTAGGCCAACCTAGATGGCTTGATTTTGACATGTGCTGTCAATGGAGCTGGCATTATGGAGCTGGCAATGTGCGCCGCAGGCCCATACCATACTAGTCCATAATATAAAAGCTGAGACGTGTCCGTAGCGTGAACACGCCGCGCAGTCCGAATTCAAGCTGTATCTTGGAAGTTAGTAGCTTATAGGGTAAATCGTGGCCGGGGAACACGATGGAGTTATAACCAGCTTGATCCGATCACGGGAATGTGCTTAAAACATCAAATGTTTGGGTAAAATGTTCATTTTGGAGGGTTTTTCGGCCATAGCTTTTGCCTGGAATTGAATTTCGCAATGCAGTTTGTTGCATTCAATAGGTATTAACTTTACCTGCAAAATGGCGTTGGAATTTTTGAAATCGGTTGAGAATTGGCTGAGCTACATCAAAAACAAATTTTAGCTAATAAGCCTTTCTGGCGGTCTACCCAGGACTCCAATGTTTCAGTAAATATTGAAATAAGCTATGACAGGATGGTTTATTCAGCAGTCTGCGTCTGTTGAGGCCTAACAGGCTGGCTTGATTTTGGCATGTCTGGAGTTGGCGATGTGCGCCGCAGGCCTCTCCCAACCTAGTCCAGAATATAAAAGCTGAGCCTTGTCCGTTATGAAGGCACGCGGTGCATTCGCAATTTTGCCTTTTTGCAGTTAAAACAATGTTTATAGGGTAAATCGGGGCTGCCTAAATTGATCCAGGGGTGCATGGAATTGCACAAATTAGTTTTTTATATCGAAAATGACAAAATTATTATATTTTAGGTCATTTTTCGGGCATTTCAAATCTGCGCAATTTGGTCAGATACCCAATGAAGTAAGTTTTCAGAAATGCTTAAAGAAGGCCAGTGGGCCAAGGCACGCGGCGCAGTCCTACATTTTAGGCATTTACATGATGCATTTAGGGTAATTCAGGGCTGCCGAAACTCAATCAGAACTCCCCCAGGTTGCAAAATTTGTCTTTATACCTCGAAATTTTCAAATTTGTGCGATTTTAGGCCATTTTTCGGGCATTATGAATCTGCACAATTCAGCCAGTTATCTAACAAATTAAGGTTTCAGGCATTTTTAAATACGGATTTGTTTCGCACAGTGAATCACTTCACAGTAACACTTCAATGCATTGGATGCAAATAGTATAATAGAATATGCAGAAATGCATTGGATGCAAATAGAATAATAGAATATGCAGAAATATGAAGCTTGATTAGAATAAGTAGTTAGATTTTTCCTACTCTTGAAAGGAGCGATTTTTGATTAATTGCGGAAGGCTACTTGCAGACTTCCTGTTTCCATTGATTTCGTTAGAATTTCAGTTCAAAGATATCCATTACCTTCAGAAATTGTTCATTCAATGGAACAGAATCGATCAGAACAAAAATTATAAATACTGGAATGGCTGAAAATTAACTGACACTTTGTAATGAGAAGAATGAATCAATAATTAAAAGGACCAAAAAAATTAATATACGGCATGGGCATACAAAACGATGTATATAAAATTTAAATTTTGCACCAACACGACCTATTAAAAATATAAAAGCAGAAAAAGTGAAAACAAAATTATTCGAATTCGAATGACAGATAGTATTACCGGGTGCGCCGCGCAAGTTTTGACAAAATTTAGACCTTCATAAGTCAGGATCAAAATAAGTTACATGCTTGAAATTTTAACACATTATACATCTAAGCTTCCTTAAAGAACCTATAAATTTTTATTAAATTAGAATTATTTCTTCTAGAGTTATAGCCCTTTATGTGAGGGCAACCCAAATTTTGCCCGTTAACTCTGTAATTACAGTATTTTGCTAATTTCTCAGGTCCAGCCAAACATGATGGGCTCACAATAATACACAAATTTGCCAATTGTATGAACAATAACTATGGAAATTTGGAAGCATCTCGGATTTTTTCGGGAGCCCATAGTAAAATTTAATGTAATTGTCAAAAATCCTAAAAACCGCTGTTGTGTCCATCAGCGAATTTTCAGAAATTAGCTCCAATATATGCAATGTTTTAAGCAATATGTACAACCATAAAAACGGCAATGCATTCAATGGCTTTGCATATCCCCTTTAGCTTATGTTGGTCTTCTATTTGAGCAATCATTGATTCTTTGGGCCTATGAAATGGAGTCCAAACTGTGTCCCAAATTTTGTAATTACAGGGTAAACAGGCAAAATTTGCGCTGCCCACACTTAAAGGCCTATAACTCTAGAAGGAATGATCGCAATTTAATAAAAATTGATGGTTTCTTTAAGGAAGCTTAGGAGTATGTTGTGTTAAAATTTCAGGTATTTAACTTATTTTGGACCTGAGTAATTGAGGTCTAAACTTTGTCAAAACTTGCGCGGCGCACCCGGTACAAATTTCTGACTTAAAAAAGCCAAAACCTTTTTGAGAAAAAAAGATATATCAATATCGTTTCGAAAAATAGCTATATAAAACAATTTTCTAAATATTTACCACTAAGAATTTTTTAAAAATAAATAAACACAAGAAGTAATTTAATTAAAACCTACTCTAAAGCATTGCTAGAAATAATGATGTGCGCCGCAGGCCTCTCCCAACCTAGTCTATATATTGGGCTGGCGCGAGGGAGCGTAGCGACCGTTAGCGCCCAGCCCCTCTTTTCGACCAAGGTGTATGTTTTGGGGGTTATTGCTAGATCTCAATTTTGATAAGGCTCTAGCTCCTCACTGGAAGCTTCAATCTTTCTGATTCTTTTTGCATTGGAAAGAGCAGCATCGAATTAACCAAAACTCGCGAAAAATCGCCAAAAAGTATCAGAATGCTGGAGAAAATCACTCAAAACCATTTGTCCGAACTCCTTCTTCTTCTTCTTCTCCTTCTTCTTCTCCGCATCTATTCAATGGACGATAGTAGGTATTCATTTCTCCCCACCCCCCCACCCCTCTTCCCCGGGTCCCTGAGCTTATGTATTCATTTATATTCATAGCTATTCAGTTAAACTAAAGAGCCATATGCACCAGTGGTGTAGTGGTGCAAGCGATTAGTCAGATGGATGAAACTGGTAGGTTCGAATCCATCTCATGCATTCATTTTTGTTTATGTAAAGTTGAGAAAACAACTGGTACCATCGCCAGGCCAAAAGTAAAGGTCTTTTCTCCCAAAAATCGATTGCCCTGAGTAAAAGTCACAAATTTCTCAAAAATTAATTCGTTTGCCAGTTAGTTTGCATTGTATTTTCATTTTTGAATATTTTCTTTTCGTTATATTTTTACACAAGTTTTTTAAATTACTTTTTTATATATCGAATATAACCAGCAATATAACATTTGTATTTGTACATTTTATGCTATATTAAAAGTGGAAGAAATATCTGGTACCATCGGCAGGCCAAATGTGGGACTCTTTTCTCCAAAATGTGCAATAGGTTCGAGTAAAAAGTCAAGGAAATACATTTTCTACTAGTGGAATCTGCTGTGTCATCTGCATTTTGTTTTTGGGCGCGCATGAAAAGAGACACTGAACTGCGCGCCAAAAACAAAATGCATCTGTCCAAGCAGCAGATTCCACTAGTAGAAAATGTATTTCCTTGACTTTTTACTCGAACCTATTGCACATTTTGGAGAAAAGAGTCCCACATTTGGCCTGCCGATGGTACCAGATATAATAGAGGAAGGCCCTGTTTTCTTCCGGCCTTCGGCGCAGTCTGGGGACAGCTTCTTGCGAATATTTTAAGATGTTTCTAGGGCAATTCGGGGACGGGCAAAACGATAGACCCATGCACAGCTTGCGAAAATCGCGAGAATGTGCTTAAAATATCGAAAATGTGTGCCTTATCTTGGTTTAAGATCTGCGCAGGCTTCCAGGCTACCCAGGTGTGCAAAATTTCAGTCATTAAACTTAAATATTCCCAAACAAATAAGCCATGAACCACTTTGGCAACCTAACCCTTGGGTGCACACTTGGGTTGGGTGCCTAATCTTTGAAGTCCCTTGAGGACAGCCAGGTGTTTGCTGTTGCATTCACCTGGTGTGGGTGGGGGGATCTTCAAAAGAGTCGTTAGACCAAAAAAGAGGCTAATGCATGAAAAAAGCTGAGCACCCGTGTAGCGGGATCCATGCAGCCCAAATTCAAATGCTTAAAAGAGGCTAATGCATGAAAGAAGCTGAGCACACGTGTAGCGGGATCCATGCAGCCCTAACCCTCCCATCATTCTACATGCTTCCTGCATGTTTCACACAAATCCCCAAACTTTTTTCACCATTCTCCAATAAAACCCCCCAACCATTGCTGCTTTATTCCAAACCAACCAAAAACCGGTTCATCCATGCTCCATATAAACTTTTTAACTTTCTGCACTCTAAAAACACTCCATATAAATTATCTCCATGCTCATTTTCAATCTTTTGCCGATTTCACTACAATTCTAGCCTCTTTGTTTCATACCAGCCCCCACGCCCATGTCTCCATGCATCCAAGCCCAAAACCCTGACCTTCATTTACCATACAAACCCCCAAAGTCTTTGCCTCCATGCTCCGCACTAACTCCCAAATCCCCGCCTCTTTGTTCCATACCAACCCCCAAACTATCATCTCCATGCTCCTTGCAAACTCCCAAATCCAAGCCTCCATGCTTCAAAGAGACCCCCAAACAATTGCCTCCATGCTCCATAGTCCATACAAACCCCCACATCAGTGAGGGATATAGGATTTTGATTCGAGGAGGAGTGAAATTTGAATCAAAATTTTTTCAATATTTCTTATCTAGGTCTCCATGCTCCACCCACCCCCGAAACCCCAACGTCATGCCCTATAAAAACCTCAATGCTCCATGCTCCATCTACATACACCCTAACTCCAAAATCATATTACAACTAAAATTAATCCAACCCCTAAACCCCAAACGTGATGCAACATAAAAATACCAAGCCAATATCTCCATGTTCCACGTATCCTCAAACCCCAAACGTTATGCCTTTTAAAAATCCCAAACCATCGTCTCCATGCTCCATCTATATCTCCAAAACTCCCAACGACATGTCCCGTAAAAACTAAATCATTATCTCCAATTGCTATCCAAACCTCAAACTTAATGCCCCATGAAAACCCCAAACTATCATCTCCATGCACCATCCATATCCCAAACCCCAACGAAATGCCCCATAAAAACCTCAAACCAATGTCTCTAGGCTCAATCCACCCAAAAACCCCAAACGTCATACCCCATTCAAAACCCTAAACCAACTATTCCGTGATCCATCCATCCCCAAAACCCAACCATCCTGCCATATAAAACCCCTAGCCATATTCTCCATGCTCCATCCTACCTCAAAAGTACAACCATCATGCTCCATAAAAACCCAAGCCACTGTCTCCATGCTCAATCCATCCGCAAAAACCCAAACAACATGCCCCATAAAAACTGCAACACTTCGTCATCATGCCACATCCAACCCCGAAACTCCAAACATCATGCCCAAGAAAAACCAAAGCCATCATCTCCATGCTCCATCCAACTCCAAAACCCCAAAACATCATGCCCCATAAAAAGCTCAAGTTATCGTCTCCATGCCACATCCAGTCTCAAAAATCCAAACGTCAAGCTACATAAAATCAACAAGCCATCGTCTCCCTGCTCCATCCAACCCCAAAACCCCAACCATCATACCCTAAAAAAATGACGAACCATCATCTAACATGCTACATCCACACCCAAATCTCCAAACGTAATCCCCCATTAAAACCATTATCCATTGCCATGGTTGATTCTAGTATTTTGGTTTTGTGGAGCAAAATTTAAATAAAATGTTTTCTTCAAAAGAAATTTTTTAAGTGCAACCAGAGCACTTATTTTTACAAATTTTTTTTTGAAATGACTTTGTGAGCGCCAGGCCTAGCACCGCTCTTGACCTTGCAGTCATCTCTGAGT
>JASANA010006359.1:0-12500 GCA_030248095.1 Ptycholaimellus sp. GST1_10
AAGGCCAAAAAAAAAGGCCATGGAACCGGTGCGGGTTCAGTGATTTCATCTCGGACAAAGGCGGCTAGACTTCTTCCCTCGGGGTCCACGCGACGGGATGGGGGCGGTCGACAAGAAATCCGTAGCTGAGCAACACCCCACCCAAGTCCGTCTCCCCATCCACCTTCCAGTTCGGCTCCTGCCTTCCATCTCTTTCTTCGCCTCAAAACCTGGAGCGAATCCCTAAGAAGACCCTGCTCCTCGAGGACGCGACTGAGAGCACGCCAGTCGCCCTGCAGCATGGGCGGTATGATCTACTAATCCAGCGCCACCAGACCTGCCTGGAGGAATGAGCAGGAGGTCAGTGGAGAAAGAAGAAGGTGTGTGGAGGAGGGGCGCTCGATGGGAAAAAGAGCTGAGCGACAGTGGTATGAGCCTTGCCCTTGGCGGCGAGGGCAGGCCCGTAGGCTCCCACTGGGGCATCCAGCTCCCAGCAGGCCTCGATCAGCCAGCATCAGCGCTGCCAACGCCGTCACCGCCTTCATCCTCTTGCTTACACAAGAGCCGATTGCACCAAAGCCAAGCATCATTTCAACCAGCAACGAAAACTGCGCTCGGTCTATCCTTGAATGCTTCTCTCGGAGTTTTGGCTTCCCAACCATCGTGATCGGTTGAACCTTCGTAAGGAGAGCGACCGCGGGTGTCAGCCTTCCAAGGCCGTCCAATGGCCTTCTCCGCCCAGCCGCCCGGCGACGCCGCGCCGCTCACCGTCCCGGCCCCAGACTGCAAATGCACTGCCTCCTTCTCCAGCCCACGCTCGTGCAGCGCCCTCCAATCATCGCCCATCTTCCAGCTGAAGCTCGGATGCCCATTCTCCCAACCGAAATGCGGCCTCTATTCGATGCCAAGCGGAGTCCACACGACCCTCCACGGGCCCAGCATGCGGCTGGCCCAGTATCCATCTGCAAGGGGTTTGCTTTGCGCAGAACCTTAGCATTTTAGGGTACCGGAAAAGTGGGAAATAGGCCTTTGCCTTGCCGTCCTTGCTCTTGTGGCAGACCTGAACTGGAAGTGCCATGGGCCTATGGGCAGGGAGCAGAAAGAATTGGAAAGGCCTGGAGTCGTACAAGCGCAGGCGCCTGCTTTCGTAGGCGATGAGCACGTGCCAAGAGGCAGGCAGCCGCGCCCTCCCCCGCCTAACCTGTTCCCCTACGTCTGCACCCAATCTTCGCTGCATTTTACGCTGCTTCCGTTTTCACTGAAACACTTATCACTTTAAAACATAATTGTGAAACATAACTTGAGAAACACAATCTACTTTTTAAAGAAAATAAGCCACCTCAACATGTTGTTAACACATCCGCATTAAAAAACTGAACCATGGTTTGTCTCTTGAAAGGGTCAACAATACAATAAAAACGCAAAAATACAATTCAAAATAAACTTATGTATTATAAAATTGTTATTTTATATATTATGCTTTTGCACTGACAGATATCAAAAATCGTATATTTTGCTGAAGAAGAAGATAAAACTTAGAAGCGTCAAAGAATCACATGATTTGTTCACTTCTGTGCTTAATTAAGCATGGGTTATAGAGAAATTAAAATTATTATGTAATTAACATTTTGAGCTCCGCTTTTTCGTGAAATGCTTTGAAAATAAAACAAAACAAATTAAATGTGAGATTGACCATAAAAGTGAGTCTATTCGATACTACGGTTGTCTATTTTCCGCAATTTCATCAATTTTCAAGAGAGCTTTTTTTTTGAAAGTTTCATTCGATTTTAAAGTAAAGCAAAAATATTGACATGCATTTTTACTCGGCATTTTTGATAACTTTTTTGAAAGCTCGTTAATTCTTTGGAAATATTTTTGCATAGAGTCCAATGAAACAAACCAACGCAGCCAGCACTATGAAGACAAAAGTATGCAAACATTGAACAATTTTTCGCGCAATTTGGGGGCAACTGCCTCCACATACGCCGTAATTTCGACACAAACCACACACCAATCAGTCCAAGTCAGTTTTGAACTGCACTCAATCAACCCCGGTCCTAATTGCAGCAACAAAAGTCCAATAGGGTTGGCGAGCATGAACCGGGAAAAAGCTGGGCCTAAAGAGAAGACAGGTTGGTTTCTGACATTTCCACCTCTTCTCTGATGAAAGTATACGTTTTGTAACAGTGGAGCCGCGTCCGTTCAGTCTGGACTACGCCTGGCACATCGACGAGGAAAGCTACAAGCAGCACCTCGCCAAAACCCCATTCAGCGGCAACTTCGCCCAGCTCAGTCACCTGGTCGTCCTGGATGGCATCCGCTGGCTCTTCACCTGCACCCGCTTCAACATCGTTCCCCCATTTTCCTCTTCCGCTTCCCCTTCTCCCAATCCCCGCCTGCAGCGTTTCCTCGTCTCCCTGGCTCCCGAGGGACAGCAGCAGGGGAAACTGGAGCTGGCCGAGTGTGAGCTGAGTGTGGAGATGGTGCTGCAGAAGGGCTCGCCGCCGCACAAGTTCACCAGCTTTGGCGGCCAGTTCGTCGAGTTCTGCCCCCGCGACATCGGCCGCGGTCTCTTCGTCAAGGCTCCACTCTTCATCCACCATTTCTTCATTCCCTAGAGGATAGTTTCTAGGCGAAGGTGAGCGGGAGCTTCGCCGCCGCACGGATGGCTCTGGACTGGAGGAAGCAGCTGGAGTTGGCAGACGTTGGCCAGCCCATGTGCAGCCTGAGCCTGGCGGACGGGAGCGAAGTCTCCGTGCACAAAGGTTCCATCTCAAGCTCACTTCCTCTCCCAGCAGCAAAGTAGCAATGTCAGAGCTGCTGTGCGAGCAAAGTCCGCTGCTGTCCAAAATGGGCAAAGAGGGGGTGGGGGAAGGTGTGGAGTTTGTGGATCAGCCTCCGCCCATACTTCGCGCTTTTCTGGGCTGCCTCTACGCAGGCTTCCTCTCTGTTCCACTGCATGGAATGAAGGTTGCTCCTCTGATCTTTCCAGCTCTCCGCCTAAAATGAAAGCTGCTGGAGGTGTCGGAGCTGTGCCAGATGTACACCCTGGGGAATAAGTATGAGGTAGGCTGGCTGGTGAGGGAGTGCGAGGAGCGTTTGGTCGGCGGCCTTGGGGAGGAGAACGTTTGCGCCGTCCTCTCCTTCGCCCACCTCCACAGCAACGACCGCCTCAAACGACACTCCATCAACGCCCTCCTCTGCTATTTCGCTGAGGTTGCTGGCTTTTTTTACTTCAAATTATGAGTCACTGGTATTTAGGTCCGCGGGACGAAAGCTTTCGAGGAGATGATTGAAAAGCACGCGGACCTGAGACTGAAGATACTGCGGGCAGTTGGTCACCGCATCCACAAGTTGCCTACACTTTCTTATTCTTTCCAATGCGCTTCAATTAATTCAATTTGTTCTTTAAACATAACCGAAGTGCCCAGGCAGCAGAAGGCATTCCAAGCCAACACCTTCCTGAAGAGCCCTTCACCCGTTTCTTTCAAGGCGGCAACTGATTTGAAGAGACGAAAGAGACTTTGTAGACGGCATCAAGTGGGGGCATGGCCGCTGCGGTGAAATGGATGAAGCAGCTGGAGCCGACGAAAGAGGCCGGAGGGCCTATGTTCACTCTCGTCATGGCAGACGGAAGTGAGCTGGTGGTGCACAAAGGTTCTTTGCTTCATAAAAATTGCTTTTCTCGCTTTCAATGAGCAACTTCTTTTGTGAAACAACGGGATTTTGATTTGAGTGATATGCAAGGAAAGACAATTGGCAGAGCTGCTGCGGCAAGAGAGTCCGGTTCTGGCGGCGATGCTGAGCCACTCAGGGCTTCGTGAGACGGTGGAGGGGCGCGTGGATATACTGGACCACCGCCCGCTCATCATCCGCGCCTTCGTCGCCAGCCTCTACGTCAGTTCGAACAGATTCACCCTACGCGCAAAGGTTGCTCAGGCTTCCTGCCTCCGGAAAACAGCCCATTCAGGGTCTCATGAGATTGAAGTTGGGCGAGCTGATGGAGCTGTACGCAGTGGCGGACAAGTACGCCGTAGAGTGGCTGGTCAACGACTGCGAGGATGAGCTGCTCAACCATATGAGCAAGGACAGCGCCTGTGACCTCGCCACATTCGCCCATCTCCACAACAACGCTCGCCTCCAACGTCACTCCATCGCCTGCATACTTAGTCACTTCGAGAAGGTCGGGGCTGGCCTAGACTCGTCGGAATTCCCAGCTCAGCTCAGCGATTACCAGGTCCGGGAGAAGAAGGCGTTGGCGGTGATGGTGGAGAGCCACGCCTCTCTGGCGTTGGAGATACTGCGCACCGTCAAAATCTAAAAAATGATCCTTTTTGCATTCCTATGGTTTTTGAGAGATCATATTTTATTTTCACAACCTATAGCTAAGCCAGGAGCTGCAATTTATTGTATGACTTTTTTGAACCCATTTAGCACACTTTATCTTCAATTCTTTTATATGCTAACCTGCTTTGAATTCTTTCACCAACTTTGTATTTTGGCTTCAAGCTTATGTGAGGCATCGATTCTTTTTCCAAACTTCCTTGCATTCCTAGCCTTCATTTATTTCATTCATTCATTTTTAACATTGAAACGTTGTGCTACGGAACTTGTTTCATTTGATTCATTTCATTTAACTTCTGAAAACTAGCTTTTGAAAATTTTGCTTGAAAACCATATTCATACATCCAAAGTGAAAGCAGTTTGGCTGCATGTTTATTGGCATTGGTCATCTTCACATTTCACTTCATAAAGCCTCAAGCGGGAAGGTTATTTGGAATAGACGCGACCGGTTGCGGGGTCCGCCAGTGGGGCCTGGCCACGCTCCACATTCCCATCACAACGCCTCGTCACGTCCAGCCCCTTGTAGACCCACATGGGCCCAGAGCAGTCCCGATTCGCTCGGCACTTCGCTCCACCCTTGAACCGGGGACACTTCGCTTCCTTACACACCAGCCCCTCGTCACAGCCTGTGTCACCACCTTTGCCCTATCATAGGCCATAATAAAGACTCACAGTCCAGCTTGAGGCTCTCGCAGCCACGAGCATCCGGCTTCTTCACCCAGCTGCAGCCCGGAGGCGCCGGCAGTAGCCGAGGCATCGGACAGGCTGCCATTAGACCATCCATCAGTCATAGTTGGAGAGGAGGCAGAGCAGGCTAACGATAGACGCAGGCCCCGCCGCAGGCGCTGGGACAGCACTTCATGCTCCCCCCGCACTGCTCCTCCCTCTGGCACTCCTCCAGACACACCCCCAGGTCCTGCGAGGGGCAGGCGCCCGCCTTCTCCAACACCTCTTCTGGCGGCTTCACCACCAGTTCTGTCGGTGCCTCCTGGCAATTTCCCGCCTCTTCAAAGGAGAGCAGAAGGAATGATTAGAAGGATACAGGCTCCACCGACCCGCTAGTCGGCATACAGCTGAGCTGGCCAAGGACGAACTTGCAGAGCTCGCTCTGCCCGCACGGATTCTTCTCCAGGCAGGGGTTGAAGGACAGCTCCGTACAGGTGGCATTGGCTTAGGAGAGGGCTCGCAATTATGGCAATAGAAACGGGGGGGGGGGAAGAACGGACACGATGGCAGAAGACTCCGTCGTCGTCCCGATTGACGCAGCGGTGGCAGGGGTCGGGGCAGTGGGCGGGCTCTGCGCAGGCGCCGCCGGAGCAGACGAGGAACTCCTGCCTGCAGCCGGGCTGGTTGGGGTCGGGGCCGCTGCGGTACTGGCAGCCGGGGGGCGGCGGTGCCAGCCCTGCCCTGCCCATCACTGGACAGTCGTCTCAAATGGGCCGCCCGATGAGAGGACGGAGAAATATTGGCTGGCTAATGACTAAGGGACATTGCTGGAGTGTCGGCTGTAGCAGCGCCAGAAGGAAAAGCAGGAACAATGGATGTGGCATGATGAACGGCTGTATATGAACGAGCATTGCCAGCATGCTTTAGTGAAGGAGGGACGCGCTGGGAGTAAATGCACGAAGGCGAAAGGCTTTGAGAAGCAGATTTGTAGGCGTGAATGCAGGTGTTTGCACTAGCATCGGACCACTTCCTCTTTGCATCATTAGCATTGACATTCATTAAAATAGAAATGATGTTCAATTACTGCTTATGACAATGTAATTTTTCGCACTCTTTTCATTTTTAAATAGTTTGTAATTTTTTTCAACCTTTTACGCTAAACAAGGTTTTCTCGGCTGTCGGCAAGAGATGCGCGGCCTCAACTAACACAGCCTATTGAATAACAAATGATTTATATTTTTCACCTCGGAGCGGCCTCACATATACTCACCTCTTTACAGATGGCTCACTTTTTGTCCTCATTCATATATTTCTAACAATCCTGGTCCTGCCTCAATTTACAAACAGATCTTGACAAACTTTTTTTCCATGCAAGATAATAAAATTTTAGGATGATATCGCAGGTAAGAGGAAGTCCCGGAACATTTGAAACATTTATTTTTGCAACATAGTTTTTTCACTGTAGCACCTGTTTTCTTGAGAATTGCACACAATATTTTGATTTTTTGATTCAAAAGTCATATATGCCGATTCTTAACATTTTCAGAATGTCCGTAAGAGTTCCTTATCCACCTTCCTGCATGATGTGCGCTGAATAATCTGCTGTTTGAGATTGTTCTGTCGCTTGTTTGTCAAATAACCAGCTTTGTCTTTGTGTTTGCGTGTGTCTTTGGGAGTTGTTAAGGTTATCTTTGCAGAGATTCAATGAACAATTTTTTGCCGAAAACGGCTCGGGGGTATTGGGAAGAGGCGGCGAAGGCAGGCATGAATCGGTTGAAAGCAATGAGGTGCAAAGATTTCGGCTGGTCGTCATTGCTATCCAGCAAATACAAGGCCTAATTCTTATAAATATCTGGTACCATCGGCAGGCCAAATGTGAGTCTCTTTTCTCCAAAATTTGGAATTGCCTCGAGTAAAAAGTCAAGGAAATACAATTTCTACTAGTGGAATCTGCTGCTTGGACAGTTGCATTTTGTTTTTGGCGCGCAGTTCAGTGTCTCTTTCCATGCGCGCCCAAAAACAAAATGCAGATGACGCAGCAGATTCCACTAGTAGAAATTGTATTCCCTTGACTTTTTACTCGAGGCAATTCCAAATTTTGGAGAAAAGAGACTCACATTTGGCCTGCCGATGGTACCAGATATTTCTTCCACTCTTAATATAGTATAAAATGTAAAAATACAAATTTTATATTGTTGGTTATATATTTATTTAAGATTTTATTAAATAAAAAAATTAATAAAAAACTTATTTATAAAATTTAACAAAAAGCAAAAATTCAAAAATGAAAAATATAATGCAAATTCATTAGCAAATTAACATATTTTTGAGAAATTTTCTTGACTAAAACTCAGGGATATTGATTTTTTGGTCTGCCGATGGTACCACATATTACTTCTACTTTTAAGATAAAAAAACGAAAAATTTGGCTCAACGAAGGTTTGAACCTGGTCATCTCAGAATCGAGTCCAATAGACGAGCCACTTGACCATACAGCCGCATTACTTCCATTGTAGACTTAGACTATATTAATTGCATAGGATTACCATTGCACCTTGCCGATTGATGCCTTAAGTACAGGCTGATTGAATACCTACTATCGTCCATTGAATAGATGCGGAGAAGAAGAAGGAGAAGGAGAAGGAGAAGGAGGAGTTCGGACAAATGGTTTTTAGTGATTTTCTAATGATTGCAGCAAATTTTGGGCGATTTCTCGCGAGTTTTGGACAATTCGATGATGCTCTTTCCAATGCAAAAAGAATCAGAACGATTGGATTCTTCTGTGCGGAGCAGGAGCCTTATCAATTTTAAGATCTAGCAATAACCCCGAAAACGTACACCTGGGTCGAAAAGAGGGGCTAGGCGCTGACGGTTGCTATGCTCCCTCGCGCCAGCCCAATAACAATGACCATGTGGTCGCGCTCGATCCTAGCTTCCTGGGGAGGGCAATGAGATGAACTGGGAGCCTGGGAGGGAGCCTGGGTGGGAGTCTGAGGGTCGGTGGAAGGAGGGGCAGTGGAAGGAGTGGGCGGCAATCTGGTTTCTGGGGGCGTGGCCTCCGTCTGCAGCTCCACCTCAGCCTCTACTACCGGCTCCTCCGCCAGCTGGTGGACCAGCTCCTCCTCCTCCATGCGCTGATGATGGCGTACACGGAACTCATATCTTATCAAGACGAAGCCGGGATTCGGGTGAATGATATTACGCTTCTCCAGCACGTAGCCGTAGGCTTCGTCGTAGGTGTAGCCGCGCCGGGACATCAGGAAGGCAATAACGAGGGAAGCCGAGCCTGACATCTGCAACTTTACAAAAACGGCCTAATGCGAAAACGGCCTGAAACCTTCATATCGTATCAGTCGTAGGGCGCGACAGCGCCCTAGTTATGAATGGGTGATCGAGTTTTTGGGTGGTTGCCTGTGACGGGGTTCAGCGCCTTGGATAATGGTTGAAACTATGGACATATATACATCAATCGAAAGCTTGAAAAGATCTCGAGGGCGAAAGATTTAGGGCTTTGAATTTTAGAAAAATTTCAAAAACCAACAAAAAATGGGAAAAAACTTGACATCTCCAACTTTGAAGTGTTCTCATTTTTGAACAAAAGCAAAATTCAAAAATCAAAAAATTACGTGTTTTAGCAAATTGTTTCAGCTTTCTAATGGTGTTATTTGTGTTACAGGTTACATGGAGAAATTTCTCAATCAATTCACGTTTTTGCGTGCGATTTTGTTCAATTTTGTGCTCTACCCATTTTGCGAATGTTTCATTTTAGTAAAACTGCGCAGATTTTTCTAAACTGATGCTCAGGTTAGCAAGCATGCAATAGGTTTTTAAGCTTATGGAATCTAGAGAAATGGCCAACGTCGATCTATAGGACACGACAATCTTTTTGATGATTGAAAATTAAACTTATTTTGCTGTAGCAGTTTAGTATTTTTGTTGTTTTATGAATGTCCTAGTCCTAGGGCATGGCAGCGCCCTAGTTATGAATGGGCAATCGAGTTTTGGATGGTTGCATGTCACTAGCTAGAACTCCTTGGATATTGGATGAAACCTATATAATATATATGAATGGGTGATCGAGTTTTTGAGTGGTTGCATGTCCCGAGGTTCAGCGCCTTGGATATTGAATGAAACCTATGACATTTATGTATCAATCGAAAGCTCTCAATGAGATCTCGATGACGAAAATCCTGAAATTTTGATTTTGGCCTTAGAATTTTTGAAATATCCAATAAACCTCCAAAAAACGTTCAAAACCAGGACATTGCAAATTTTGAAGTGTTCTCATTTAAGAACAAAAGTGAAATTCAAAAATCGAAGAATTACGTGTTTTAGGAAATTTTCTGGTCCATCTGGTGATTTATTTGGTATTATAAGTTTTCTGGCAAAATTTCTCAATCAATTCACGTTTGTGAAAGAGATCTTGCTCGATTTTGTCATCTACCCATTTACCTAATGTTTCAATGCAGCTAAACTGCGCAGTTTTACATGTTCAGCTCCCCTCATTTTAAATTGATGCTCAGGTTGTCATAGGACTGAGCTCCATCTAAGCCTGTGCAAGGCCATTTCCTGGGGCGCGACAGCAAGATTTAGATGGTTGCTTTCATAAAATCGAATTGAATGTGAATGAATTCTTGGAGGAACTCTAAGAAATTCTCCGATTGGCAAAATTCTTAATGACTGTATGAAGCCTTGTTCATGTGGCAATAAAATATGTCTTCCACTGTGGAAGTTCCACATGGCCAAGATCTGGACAAGACTAAAGTGCTACAGCATGTGCAGCTTATGAATTGGCAATCATCAAAAAGAACTAGACTAGTTGTGACAAAATCGTGATAAATTTTGATTTAAATTATGAACCACTTTGAGTAAAAATTTTAACAGGCTCATTTACAAAATCCACTGATCATTCATAAGCAGGCGGCAATTTTGGCACAAAGAGGACAAAAATTAGTGAAAAATAAAATAGAAAATATAACTGCTAAAATAAAAAACATGTGTTAAAATGTAATTAAATGTATTGAAGCTAAATCGAAGAAATTTTTCTGAATTTTCGGGCATGATGAAATTTTAAATTTACTAAACGAGGCATAACAAAATAAAACAAATACAAATTGAAATTGCAATTTAATCAAAATTAGCTAAATTTGGTTGGAATTTGCAATATAATCAATTTTTTATTTTAATCTGATCATGCATCAACTTTGACATGTTTTATTCTGTAAGAGGCTTAAAAATAATTTAGTAAAGTTCGCAAAAAACTTATCATTTGAGCAAGAAGTGAAGACAGAACAAAAACTGGAATAATCTAGGTGACAGGGTTTCTGCCATAAATTGCCGCCTGCTTATGAATGATCAGTGGGTTTTGTAAATGAGCCTGTTAAAATTTTTACTCAAAGTGGTTCATAATTTAAATCAAAATTTATCACGATTTTGTCACAACTAGTCTAGTTCTTTTTGATGATTGCCAATTCATAAGCTGCACATGCTGTAGCACTTTAGTCTTGTATATATATCAATCGAAATCTCTCAATGAGATCTACATGGCGAAAATCGTGAAATTTTGATTTTAGCCTTAGAAGTTTAGAAATTTTAAAAAAACCTGGAAAAAACCCAATGTTTCAATTTGGTGAAATTGCACAGTTTTTTATAAACTGATGGTTGGTTAGCTCGCATGCAATAGGTTTGAGCTTCGTGGATCATGGAATAACCTACCAAACAAAAACACCAAGCGATGGCTTTTTCCTCAATGGCTCTTTGAAGCCTTGTTCATGTGGCAAGTAAATATGTCTTCCACATGGCCAAGATCTAGACAAGACTAAAATGCTACAGCATGAGCCGCTTATGAATTGTCAAGCATCAAAAAGAACAAGACAAGGTGTGACAAAATCGAGATAAATTTTGATTTAAATTATAAACTATTTTGAGCAAAAATTTTAACAGGTTCATCTACAAAATCCACTGATCATTCATAAGCAGGCGGCAATTTTGGCACAAAGAGGACAAAAATTAGTGAGAGATAAAATAGAAACAAGTATATGGCGCAAAGCGCAATAGGTGACCGCGGAGCGCTTGCACCTTCACAAGTAGCAATATCCTAATTTTAAGGAAAATTTCTGCTGTGAGGGTGAACATTGCATCTCAAAAGGAAAAGTATGTGGTTTCTCAACCATTTTAAAAAGTAAGCACAGATTTAGAATCGGTATATATGACTTGTGAACAAAAAAACTCAAGTGTTCTGTTCAATTATCAGCCGTTCAGCTGCTACTAATTATTGATGCTATTGTCATGCATGAAAGTTTGTCACTCAAGAGGGCAAGTCTGTGGTTTCTCAACCATTTTCAAAAGTAAGCACAGATTTAGAATCGGTATATATGTCTTGTGAACAAAAAAACTCAAGTTTTCTGTTCAATTATTAGCCGTTCAGCTGCTACTAATTATTGATGCTATTGTCATGTGTGAAAGTTTGTCACTTCAGAGGGCAAGTCTGTGGTTTCTCAACCATTTTCAAAAGTAAGCACAGATTTGGAATCGTTATGTACGACTTGTGAACAAAAAAACGCAAGTGTTTTGTTCAATTATTGGCCGTTCAGCTGCTACTAATTATTGATGCCATTGTCATGTGTGAAAGTGTGTCACTCAAGAGGGCAAGTCTGTGGTTTCTCAACCATTTTCAAATGTAAGCACAGATTTGGAATCGTTATATACGACTTGTGAACAAAAAAACTCAAGTTGTCTGTGCAATTCTCAAGATTGCAGGTGCTACAGCACAAAAACTGTATATTGCAATGTTTAAACCTTTCTACCCAAAAAAGTAATGTTTCAAATGTTCGGAAACCGGGTCTACCCCTCCAGATCTTCCTAAAATAGCATTAGCTTTCAGGAAAAAAAAAGTTTGTCCCAATTCGTTGAGAATTCGCCCGTGGACAGCATTTCCAGGAACATATATATACATATATATATATATCTTATATAATACGGGTGATGCCATTTTCGGGATGGCCTTGGCGCCGTATGGTTTCTAATCAAATCGTGGCACATGATAGCTTTTTGGATAGATCTCAGTGAGTTCTTTAACATATGTAGGGAAGTCCTCGCCATTTTTCCATTGAAAAAAATTGTGATTGAAAACGTTCTCAATTTTGGCCATTTTTAACTTTGAAACTTGCTTGCTCATCCAATTTTTGACTTTTCTTGTCGGACTTTTTTTTTAATTCAAGGCAAAACAATTCTGTTCATGACCATTAATTTACTTTTTCACTTTTTTGATATTATTTTTTTTAAAAATTGCATTGAGTGAAGTCAATTTTCGCGATTTGGGCTCTACTCAGTGAGCTGATGCTGCAAGGTATTCATAAGTAAGAATATGCAGATGTTCAATTCCAGAGGTCAAGTTGACTGTGTGCGAGGCTAACAGTCATAGATCTTTTTAACTTGCATTTCTGATCAGTGGATGTTCCAATCTTCCAAAACTGGTTGAATTTAACATTTTGACTTTTGTTGAGATATAA
>JASANA010006359.1:17500-69832 GCA_030248095.1 Ptycholaimellus sp. GST1_10
AGCAGTTGACAAGGACGCCCTTCCCGTCATGCAGAGCCCTGGAGATGGCGTTGTTGACGATATCAAAGAACTCCTCCAGCTTTGAGGTCGGGCTGTCCTCAAGGGGAACGAGGAGTACCTCTTCCACACGCAGTTCCTGAAATTGAGTTGTTTGTTAGAGTTGTTGTTTTGAGCATTAGAATGAAATATCTCGATTTTAATATCACAGAAGTGCGTCAAATCCTTTCTAAGACGGGTTTGTGCTTCTGCTTAGCTCCCAAAAACCGTTTTTTAGATATTAGAAATCGTAAGCTACACTAAGTCTAAGCTACGATTATGCTAGGGTTTTTGCGTGGCCGAAGGCCGCCTGCCGCGGAGGGCAGGGCAGTCAGGGCTACGGCCCCTACGCTTCGCCTAGCATGCTTCGCATGCTAGGCTACGCTCCGGGGCCTCCGCACCCATGCCCTCCGGCCTCCGGAGCTCTGGCGCCCTGCCCGAGGCGGCGGGCGGCCAAGGCCAGCTTAAGCAGTTATCAACATGACAATTATCAATGTTTTGCCTCTGCGCAGTTTTGAGGAGCTACTCATTGAGGTGAAGTTTCATCCTTTACACATAAGCTTTCATGCAGATGGAAACAATCGTCTGCCATGGTATCCTTACCTTCAACTATGATCTCCTCATTAACGAATTCTTAGCTCTAATAATTAGTGCAGTTGCTGCCATTTAGGGCTGTTTTACAGGGCTATTTAGGCTATCCCCCCACAAAATAAAAACTTATCTAACTATCCCCTCAATGTTTGTGGATATTCAAGTAAGCAATTTAGGCCGGTGGATGCTGGATGCTTTTACAGGCCCATTTAGGCTTTAAAGATACTTTAAACTTATTGAAACACATCAATAATATTTTTTTAGAGTTCAACTATCCCCCTAAAAGATACAACTATCCCCCACAAATGAAAACTTATCCAACTATCCCCCCAATGTTAATGGATATTCAAGTAAACAAATTAGGGCGGTGGATGCTGGATGCTCTTACAGGCCCATTTAGGCTCACCCAATTGTCCCCCTCGCAAAGTCAAAGATATTTTAACTTTATTGAAACACATCAATACTATTTTATTAGAGTTCAACTGCCCCCCCTAAAAGATCCAACTATCCCCCACAAATGAAAACTTATCCAACTATCCCCCCAATGTTAGTGGATATTCAAGTAAACAAATTAGGGCGGTGGGTGCTGGATGCTTTTACAGGCCCATTTAGGCTCACCCAATTATCCCCCCAAATTTACAGATACTTTAAACTTATTGAAACACATCAATACTATTTTTTACAGTTCAACAGCCCCCCGAAAAGATCCAACTATCCCCCACAAATGAAATTTTATCCAATTATTCCCCCAATGTTAGTGGATATTCAAGTAAGCCAAATAGGGAGGTGGATGCTGAATGCTTTTACAGGCCCATTTAGGCTCACCCAATTATCCCCCCCCCCCCAAGTTAAAAATACTTTAATTTTTTTCAAATAAATCAATACTTTTTTGGCGCGGCCGAAGGCCGCCTGCCGCGAAGGGCAGGGCAGTCAGAGCTCCGGAGGCCGGAGGGCATGGGTGCGGAGGCCCCGGAGCGTAGCCTAGCATGCGAAGCATGCTAGGCGAAGCGTAGGGGCCGTAGCGGTAGCACCCATGCCCGGAGGCCGGAGGAGCTCTGGCGCCCTGCCCGAAGTGGCGGGCGGCCAAGGCCAGCTTAAGCAGTTACCCCATTTTTGCGTCCGTCTGTCCGCATATGCGGGGGGGGGGGTGTGGGGGGGGTGGTGGGGGGGGGGTTGCGGGGGTGGGGGGGGGGGGGCGGGGGGGGGCGGGCGGGCCGGGGGGGGGGGGGTTTTGGGAGTTCTCTTGGAGCTTTTCGGGCCCCGCCCCCCAAGTTGGAGGGGGGGGGTTGGCGCCGGGGGGGGGAAGGGTAGGGTGTTATAAAGGGGGGAAGGAGGGAGGAAGTTTTTTGTGTTTTTAAGATTTGCAATTCGCCCCCCCCCCCGTGTTTGGATTGCTCTGCTCGCCAGGGGAGTTGTAGGTTTAGGGGAGCTCAGGTGCCTCAGAGTATTTAGTGAGTTATATTATGGTGTTTTTTAGCTAAAGGAGTAGGCATTCAAAGTGTAAAGTATAAAGAAAACTTTTAAAATATTTTAATAAAGGGAAAAAACGCTAGTGTTCCTGCCTTCCCCTCCAAATAAAAAACGCTTTGTTCCTCATTTTATTGGTTTAGGGCCTGAGCGACTCTGCCCATTGTCTTTGCTTCCTAGTATCTCCCAGCCCAACTTTCTCTCACCTGTTGGAGTAGTGGAGGCCAGGAGAGGAGATCAGGCCCTGAAGAGGGAGAGGAAGGAGGCAGATGGTTGGGAGATATGGAGTCAGCGGTGGAGCTGGCTGGCATTGGGCAGGCCGGTGGAGAGGTAGCGCCATGGGGTATTATGCTGGAGCCTATAGCTTTGGTCGAGCAATCAACCTACTTTTTAAGCACTGACTGCACTTTCCCTTTCTACCCCTCGCCCTTCTGCAGACACAAAAAGTTACCTGCTTATTCCTCCGGAAGCTTGTTAAGGAAGAGCTATAAGGCTGTATCACAACCGCTAGAGTGGGGAAGGGGATGAGTTGTGAGTAAAGCAGAGGTGGTGGGGCACCCCCATTGGCGGCATGTAGCCAGCCCGCGCAACCTCTTCCTATCCTAGCTTCACTGTCAGCCCACTCTCATACCACTTCTCTCTCTCCTCCCCGCATGTCTATGCAAAACATTAGCTGGTCAAGTAGGCGCTGGTGCTAGGCTTCCAGACAAAGGCTGGGCGGAGATGGGAGGCCGGTGAATGGGTGAGCTTATTAGTGATATCGGGTGGGTGGTGAAGGGCAGGGGACGAGGAGGATGGATACTTGAAATGGAGGCTTTGGCAATGTGACGGGCGTCGGAGTTGTAGAGGGTGCGGGCCGGGGACTTGTAGGAGTAGATGATGTCCTAGCAGGTGTTCATGCCCGGGGAGCTCCACTCCCTCATCCCACACCTGAGAGAGGACTTCACAGTATTGGGTTCACGCCCATTTCTATACTCGTCTCCTCTCCGCCAGGACGCCAGCAGTACTTGTGCCTTCACTCACCCCTTCCTTCGCCCTATTCTGCAATCCTCACCCTTCCTCATTCATTCCCGGGTAACTAGCTTAGCATCGTAGCCAAAAGAGATCCTCGTTACATAGTGACTTAGGCAGCTGGGATTGTAGATTTCTGGTCTTACGGCTGGGTGGGAAACTGGACGCTCTGAATAAAGGCATTAGCTCACCCACCCTCCCTTTTTGGAGCGAGCAATCCATCTTGAGATTGTTGATGCTTATCATTCGTCATTGGTGTTGCCTTAAACTCTGCTCGCTCTTCTTATCCTTGTTTATATTCAAACATTACTATTAATATTAATTCCCTAATTTTTTTTTTTACACCTTCAAAAATGTTTATGTTAAATTTAATAGATGTTATGGTTGTTTAGGTAAATTTACTCAAAAATACTGTCCAATTTAACTCTTAACGTGTTCTTAGTTGCTTAAATTAGTTAAACAATTTTACAGTATTCAATGCCAAGCTGGTCAAAACTTATAACTTTGACGATTTTGATTCTATTTTCATTTTAATTATGTTAAAGATCCGATTTTACTAAAGATTTACTGAATTTGTTTATGATTTTAAACTAAATTATACTCCAATTTACCTTTTAACTTATCTCAAGTATTAACATTAATCGCCATAATTTAAATTTTGGATTAAATCCCTGGGGCTGGTAATTTAGCGATTGAGCTGAGCCAGTATCACACTATTTTTTCCGAGGCTAAGCACTACTTTCTGGAGAGGCATGTGTTGAGCTGGGTCGAGTGGCCGAAGCCGAAGAGGAGATTGGCAGGAAAAGAAGGCAGTGGGAAAGAAGGGCTGTAGTGAGGGGGTGGCGAAATGGCCCCGTCTGGGCACTATGGGAACCAGTTGTACAGCAGGCATTTTTGTTGGGCAATGGGGATTTCCTGCCTCTAACTTTCCCTCATCTACCTTATTGCCTCTCACCCTTCACCTGTCAAAGAGTGCGGATGCTTGAAATTTGGGAGCATGGGAGAGTGGGCGGGTGGAGGTTTTTATAAGCTCTCTAAAGGGACGGAAAATGCACCTAATGGATGGAAAGACGCTATTCCAAACTGAAATACCATTTCCAGCATCCCGTCCTTCCCTTAGGACCTCACTCCCACCCTTCCTTCCACTTAGTCGCAGTGTTGGGGGGG
This sequence comes from Ptycholaimellus sp. GST1_10, assembly GCA_030248095.1. Classification (NCBI taxonomy): domain Eukaryota; kingdom Metazoa; phylum Nematoda; class Chromadorea; order Chromadorida; family Chromadoridae; genus Ptycholaimellus; species Ptycholaimellus sp. GST1_10. The sequence continues at coordinate 21,773 of JASANA010006359.1, forward strand.
GGGGGAGGACGGATGAGCCTAGGAGGGCGGGAGTTCATAGCATGCAAAGGGGCCGCGTCTCCATGCTCTCCATGTTGCACGGATGCTACTAGCTTTCTCTATTCTTTTCACTAAGTTATACCCATAGCTTACAAACCGATCGTTGCAAGGAGAGATGGAGTGAAATGGGAAAAAAGTTAGGGCAGGCCAGAAGCCAGGAGGGGGGAGGAAAGGGCACCATCGGATAGGAGCTAGGAGATGGCGCCACCGATGGAGTTGCTGATAGCGCTGGGGCTGAGTTGGTAGTAGCAGATGACAGGCAGGCCGTCGTCGTCCCGTGTCCCTCACTGCCCATCCCCACCATCAGCTTCTCTTTCCGCCGTTTCCTTCCTGCTTTTTCTCACCTCAATTGTTACAGGGCAAAGTGTGGAAGGCCAAAAGTGAGGTGGGTGGCAGGAGGCGGGAGTAGGGCAAAGGGAGGGGTTACCTGATGCTCCACTCAGTTGGCCAAGCAGTGGTTGCCTGTACTTGTAGTCCGCCGTCCGTATCCGTTCGGGCAGCCCACGCTAAATCTCCCCTACCTACTACAATGCCTCCACTCTCTCCTTCACTACCTTACATTTTCTCAGAGCAAGAGTTGGCAGAATTGGAGAAGGGCGGAGAAGAGGGAGACCATTTTGGTGTATGGTGGGGGGGCAGGACAGGCCATTGCGAATGATGCCAACCAGGCCGAACATCTTAAAGTTGATCGCGCTGGCCAGACCCAGGCTAGTTGGGGTCCTGGCTTTGTACAAGCTCGCCCTAGCCTACGCTTTGCTGGGCTCATTTCCTCCCTGCTCATAAATATCTCCTACTCTTTAGCTAAGATTGAAAGAAGGAGAGGGCGGTGAGAGGAAATGTAAGAGATTAATGGGATGTAAGTGCAGGCAGTCAGTGGCCATGAGGTGGCTGCTTGCCAGGCCGCTGAGTTCGAGCTTCTGCGCCTCAACTCTCCGCGCCTCTCTGGGTGTGCTTCTCAACTCATTCCTGCCCTATTTCTTTACTCATTCACCGCTTGACACAGTAAGATAAATGCTGGAAAGGCAGTCGGTTGACTGAGGTGCAGAGGCAAGTGGAGGGAGGAACCTAATCAATGGCAGAGAAGGCGGGAATGAGGAGCTGTCGGAACAGGTGCCGGTGGGGCATCAGCTAGGCATGAAGCCGCTGCCTGGCTTGACTGTCTGCCCGGCTCCCATTATTCACCTCAACACTGCCTCGTCCTCCCTTCTCTATCTCGCTCTTCTAGCCAGGCCTAAAAGCTTGGGCAGGCGGGAGGAGAAAAGCGGAACCTAGGATGCTTGGGTGGAGGACGGCGATGCTGTGCTGTGTCGACGGACACTCGTGGCAGCTCCGGAAGTGCTGGCGGTTGCACTGCAGGCTGGAGTAGCGGATTTTTATGCCCGCTGGTCTGCCCACCCATATCCGCAACACTCTGCTCATTTCTGCGCCTGTTCTCCTCCTCTCCCAATGTTTTTGTTCTGTTTCAAGCCTTGGCTTCTAGGGGAAATGAAAGGGAAAGAGAAGTTTTACCTCCTGGGTAGGGGAATGTTCTGATAAAACGACAGGGGGCGGAGGGAGAAACGAGGTGATGGAGGGAAACCTGAGCGGGATATGAGGTAGAGGGCAACAATGCCGGGCTGCGTGGGCTGATGCTTGTCGTGGTTCCAGGGACTGGCGTTGGCCTTGGCGTTGCTGTTCGGCCAACCTGCTGACTTGTTCATCGTCTCTACCCTTATCCTTCACCTCAGTCACTTCTCCTACTGTCTTTTGCTCTTACACTTAATTTATGCCCGGAAAAGCAGGCTGGGCTGAAAGGTGTGAACAGTAGAGGGGGGAACCTTGGTGGTGGTGGGGAAGGAGCCAATGTGGAGGTGGGTGGGCTGGTGCTCGTTGCAGTGCTCTGGGCTGGCGTTGGCCTTGGAGCTGCTGATCGGCATGCCCAACTGCTCACTGACCTTTGCTGATCATTACTTTTGACACTATACGTTCCATTCCAATGATTTTCTTTGCTCTGCTTGAAACACTTGCCAGACGACAAAGGTTTGAAGGGAGCAGAGGGGAGAAAAGGAGGGAACCTGGATGGGTAGGGTGGAGGGTGGCGATGCGGAGCTGTAGGAGCAGATGTTTAGCATGACTGCTGGGGCTGTAGCAAATACAGCCAGCTGGCCTTGTTCTTTGAGACATGCGGGGCCTGAGGTGCTGGGGGGGGGGGGGGAGGCCGAGGATGGTGCGGGCTACTTGGCGCTGCTTCCGTTCTAGCAGGTCCACGTACGAAGGGGCTGCGAAGGGTACTGTGGGGTGGGTGATTTATGCACACCTTTTTTTCAATCAACTATAACTCAAGACGTACTCAATATTTTTTATGACAAGTATATGGCGCAAAGCGCAATAGGTTACCGCGGAGCGCTTACACCTTCACATGTAGCAAAATCCATAAATTACGGAAAATTTCTGCTGTGAGGGTGAACATTGCATCTCAAAAGGAAAAGTCTGTGGTTTCTCAACCATTTTCAAAAGTAAGCACTGATTTGGAATTGTTATATACGACTTGTGAACAAAAAAACTCAAGTGTTCTGTTCAATTATCAGCCGTTCAGCTGCTACTAATTATTGATTCTATTCTCATGCACAAAAGTTTGTCACTCAAGAGGGAAAGTCTGTGGTTTCGCAACCATTTTCAAAAGTAAGCACAGATTTGGAATCGTTATATACGACTTGTGAACAAAAAAACTCAAGTGTTCTGTTCAATTATCAGCCGTTCAGCTGCTACTAATTATTGATTCTATTGTCATGCGTGAAAGTTTGTCACTCAAGAGGGAAAGTCTGTGGTTTCGCAACCATTTTCAAAAGTAAGCACAGATTTGGAATCGTTATATACGACTTGTGAACAAAAAAACTCAAGTGTTCTGTTCATTTATTAGCCGTTCAGCTGCTACTAATTATTGATGCTATTGTCATGCACAAAAGTTTGTCACTCAAGAGGGAAAGTCTGTGGTTTCTCAACCATTTTCAAAAGTAAGCACAGATTTGGAATCGTTATATACGACTTGTGAACAAAAAAACCCAAGTTGTCTGTGCAATTCTCGAGATTACAGTAGCTACAGCGCAAAAACTGTATATTGCAATGTTTAAACCTTTTTACCCAAATAAGTAATGTTTCAAATGCTCGGAAACCGGGTCTACCCCTCCAGATCTTCCTAAAATTGCATTACCTTTCAGGAAAAAAGAAATTTGTCCCAATCCGTTGAGAATTCGCCCATTCCCAGCATGTCCAGGAACATATACATAGATACATATTTATATATATATATATATATATATATATATATATATATATATATATATATACATATATACATATATATATAAATAAATATATATATATATATATTATTATATAGTGGGTTATACTAGCCCAAAAAGTATCTCTTATCTATATTTTACCTGCGATTGAAGTAGGGGAAATTTTGTTTTAGCTTAATTTGAATTCTACTTGCAACTGAAGTGGATGAAATTTTTTCTTAGCAAGAAAATAAGTTTTATATCTTAGAGTGTGAACTTTGTGCACTGTAAAATTATCGTCAGTCCAATGTAAAACTTGATTAATTAATGATAAGAGAGCACCTGGCCAAAATACTAATATATATATAAAATCTGAGCTCCTGAAAAAAGTAAAATGTATAAAAAATTATGCATAGCAAACAAATTTTAACTGTCTCTGCTACCTATCTCCATTGCAATTAATTGCAATTGGTTATAAAAATATGCCTTGGTCTAATTCTATGTACATATTTTGAACTTGAGAAAAATTATATTTCAACTAATGGATAAATTCTGCAAAAAATTTGGGAGCCAACTAAATTTTTACCAAATCGATTGCCATTAAAGTAAGGTGCTCTCTTATCATTAATTAATCAAGTTTTACATTGGACTGACGATAATTTTACAGTGCACAAAGTTCACACTCTAAGATATAAAACTTATTTTCTTGCTAAGAAAAAATTTCATCCACTTCAGTTGCAAGTAGAATTCAAATTAAGCTAAATAAAAAATTTCCCCTACTTCAATCGCAGGTAAAATATAGATAAGAGATACTTTTTGGGTTAGTATAACCCACTATATAATAATTTCATCCACTTCATACAGGGGCAAGGCCCCTATGCATGGAGACGAAGATGGGGTTGGTGATCAGCTGCTTGTTCACCACGGCCAGGTGGAAGCCCATGAAAAACATACCATAATCTTCATCCCAAATTACCTATATGATGCTAATTGTAGGGTCAAAAACCCTTTAATATGCCTCCAGATGAAGTTGATGATGGGCTGCTTGTTCATCACGGCCTAGTGCAAGCCCATGGAGACCAGCTAGAAGCAAAGGGCTGCCAGGATCATAATCTACGTCCAAAATTATCTATATGATGCTATTTGTAGGCACAGCAACCCTTTAGAATGCCTCAAGACGAAGTTGGTGATGACCTGCTTGTTCACCACGGCCTGGTGGAAGCCCATGAAGACCAGATAGAAGTAAACTGGCGCCACAATCGTATTCTACGACCAAAGTTACCTATATGGTGCTGTTTTTTAGACCAAAAACCATTTACAATGCCTCAAGATGAAGTTGGTGATGACCTGCTTGTTCACCACGGCCTAGTGGAAGCTCATGAAGACCAGATAGAAGGAAGCGGGCGCCATAATCGTATTCTACATGCAAAGTTACCTATATGGTGCTGTTTTTAGACCAAAAACCATTTACAATTCCTCAAAATGAAGTTGATGATGACCTGCTTGTTCACCACGGCCTCGTGCAAGCCCAAGGAGACCAAGTAGAAGCAAACGGGTGCCACCATCGTAATCTACGTTCAAAATTACCTATATGGCGTTGTTATTTTGGCGAAAAACCCTGTAAAAAGCATAAATATAGAGCTGGAATTGAAAAAATCCAAAAAAACCCCAAAAAACTGAATTTTTACCCAAAAAGTTGATGTTTCGACCTAAAAAACGCGGAAAATGCAGAAACTAGGGGTGCCATGACACTCAGCGGCATCGATTTACCCTAGAACCGTTGAGATCCACACCCCAGATGTTGCCCAAGTGTCTGCAACACTTGCTGGACGGACGGACGGTCGGTCGGACGGTCGGTCGGTGTGCGCGCGGACACCGGACATTTTTTTAAAAAAGTTTTTTGGAAATAACTTTTTTAATAAGGCTCTAAAAAATTTTTGTCTAAAGAGGACCCCCCACAATTCGACCACGGCGCGTCGATTGAGCCTATTTGCAGCGTTCTCCGACGTCTGTGTGATGAGCTACAGCCTGCCAAACTTTGGGAAAGCTGCAATTGGTTGTGTTACTCGATAAGAGGGGCTTGGCGCTACCGCTCCGCTAACGCTCCGCTCGCGCAAGCCCAATATATATATTTGTCTGTTGCAGGCCCATACTCCGCGGTTTTTCAACGAAATTGGCTGATTTTTTGCATGAAGGTCCGCCTGGGTGGTATCTCCAGGCCATTTTTGGTGCTTGGCGTAATTTTGCGTTTTTCGCCCAAAACCTAAAATTTTGATGTTTCAAAGTACCAAAATTCATAAATTGCTGGTTTTTCAATGAAATTGGCTGAAATTTTGCATGAAGGTCCGCCTAGGTGGTGGCTAGATAGCTTTATTGCGGTTTTGCAAAATTTTTGGATATTTTTTCAAAACTCAAAATATTGATGTTTCAAAACCAAAAAAATCATAACTCCCTGGTTTTTCAAAGAAATTGGCTGAAATTTTGCACGAAGATCCGCCTAGGTGGTGGCTTGAGAGGTTTATTGGTGTTTTGCGAAATTTCTGGATTTTTCCCCTAAACTTAGAATTTTGATGTTTCAAAATTAAAAAAATTATAACTCCCAGGTTTTTAGACAATATCGGCAAGTAAATAAATATGCAATTAGTAAAATTCGCTCATGTAGGTTGACAATATTGCTCGGAACAGAGGCCGCGCATCTTGGCGACAGCCGAGAATACCTTGTTAGAATTCAACTGTTCCCCTAAAAGATCCAACTATACCCCACAAATGAAAACTTATCCAACTATCCCCCTAATGTTAGTATGTTAGTTGATATTCAAGTAAGCAAATTAAGGCGGTGGATGCCAGATGCTTTTACAGGCCTATTTAGGCCCACCCAATCCTCCCATGTAGGGCGGTGGATGCCAGATGCTGTTACAGGTCGGCATAAATGAAATCAAGTTACATTTTTTGTAAATCCACCAGGGTTGAGCAAAATGAATTAGTTTCACCTGCCCATCTCCCATCCATCCTAGGTATCGCTTCGCGAATTTTCAGGTCCAGTATAATTGTTCTTTCCGCTGTCGCCAGATCTGTCCCAGGAGGAATTGGATGGAGGGCGGAGTGCATGGGACTCTCAGGAGCAGAAACAGAACTAGCTGACTGCCCATCACTTGCGAAGCTCCACGCTTCTAGGTCTTCTTTAGTGGCACAGAAGAATAACGCCAAGGCTTACCAGGAAATAGGCCTCTCGTAGCGGCATGTTTCGAATGAGTATGCGTTTGGCGTCAGGTTTATAGCTGTATACCTCCTGCAGTCGCCGTTGCAGTCGCAGCGCTGAAAGCAGGTAGATGTTGATGATGAAAGCAGGCTGAGGAGGACGTTGCGTTTGAGCTTTAGGTCGCTGGAGGGGAGATGGCTGGGGATGCACTTGAACTGGGCTGGCAGTTGGGCCTCGTCCTGGTCCTTGCGCAGCGAGAAGGCCACCTTCTCGCGCCCCTTTCTCACATCTCTTTCAGCCAACACACTGCTTTCCATACTTTCACTCTTCTCCATTGCTAAGCATACTTGAGGAGAGTTGGCTGGGGCAAGATAGGAGTAGCCTTCGTTGGGGCGGGGACGGAGGATGGAATCCTCAGGAGTCCAGGGACTCTTCGGTAGCGCAGTAGAAGATAGCGAAGCCCTTGATGAGCCCTCCCAGGCTAGCCCTTTACGTCGGCTCTGCTTTGCTGAATCAGAGCTGTTCAGCACCAACTGACGACCCATAGCTCTACTAAGGAACTCGCCCACATCCTTTTCCTCCATTCTCATCATTGGGTAAAGGAAAGCCTGAAATACAAAGCGACTCAACCCAGAAAATCCTCATACAGTTTAAAAAGCTGTACACTGAAATCCGATGGGGCCATCGTTGGGTGTGGTGTTTTTGCCTAACTGTGCCCCCAAACGACACGATTGAATTAAAGGCATTTTTGCGCGGCCGAAGGCCGCCTGCCGCGGAGGGCAGGGCAGTCAGAGCTCCGGAGGCCGGAGGGCATGGGTGCGGAGGCCCCGCAGCGTAGCCTAGCATGCGAAGCATGCTAGGCGAAGCGTAGGGGCCGTAGCACCCGAGCCCCGAGGCCGGACGAGCTCTGCGCCCTGCCCGAAGCGGCGGGCGGCCAAGGCCAGCTTAACCAGTTACCCCATTTTTGCGTCCGTCTGTCCGCATATATATATATATATATGTCTGTCCAGGGCCGGGCCTCCGCGGTTTTTCAACGAAATTGGCTGATTTTTTGCATGAAAGTCCGCCTAGGTGGTATCTCCAGGCCATTTTTTGGGCTTGGCGTAATTTTTCGATTTTCGTCCAAAACTCAAGTTTTTGATGTTTCAAACTACTAAAATTCATAAATCACTGGTTTTTCAACGAAATTGGCTGATTTTTTGCATGAAAGTCCGCCTGGGTGATATCTCCAGGCCATTTTTTGGGCTTGACGTAATTTTTCGATTTTTGCCCAAAACTCAATTTTTTGATGTTTCAAAGTACGAAAATTCATAAATCACTGGTTTTTCAACGAAATTGGCTGGTTTTTGGCAGGTACGTCCGTCGAAATGGTATCTTGAAGCTGGCAAAAGGAATTTCCGAAATATTTGTTATTTCTCAGTTTATGGCCAAAAACCTAAATTCTTGATGTTTCAAAAATTTGAACATCCATAAATTGATGGTTTTTCAATGAAATCAGTTGAATTTTGGCATGTACGTCTCTTATGGTGATATATTGAACATTTATTTCGACACATTTATTATTTCTTGATTTATAGTCAAGAACCTAAAATCTTGATGTTTCAAAATTTCGAACATCCGTAAATTACTGGTTTTTCAATAAACTCAGCTTAGATTTGGCAGATACATTTGCTGCGGCAGTATCTTAAAGCAGTTAAAAGGAATTGCTTAGCTTATTATCTGGAACAAAGGCCGCGCATCTTGGCAACAGCCGAGAATACCTTGTCAAATGACAGGAATTAAAAAACGATTCCGAAAGGGAATTTATGGGCAACCATTGGTGCTAAAGAAGCGCTTTGTGCGCACAAGTGAGGAAATGGTTCAGAGCGGATGCAAGACAATGGGATGGCAGACTGCGTGTAGCTGTGAGAGTGTAGATGGAAAAATAAACAATGGAAATTGCTATGAGAAAAAACACCTGTTCATCAGTTTCGAAAGATCAACGCATAACTCGTCGTCAAAAAACGGGGCCAGAACACTCCCGGACTACTTTTTGGGACCGCCCAAAATTTCCTTTTCCAAAATTTTTTTGGAGGCTTATCTTGGCCGTAGCGACCGATAGGGAGCTACTATGGCTACCACCATAAGTCGTGGAGTACCAAGGACTGACAATAGTACCAGGAGTAGGGCGTAGCCGGCGCAAGAACTTCAGAAAAACCCCCGGGAGTGTTCTGAACTTTCGGAAATGTCCGGGAGCGGGGTGGAGGGCAAAAAACGTTTGATACGGATATAGTAGTGTGGGAAAAATTTACGCGTTCAAAAATGCTCAAATTGACAAAAAAGGAGATTTAACTTAAAGGTCTTCTTTACTGTCTACGGCATAGAAACGTATTCTATAAGGAAGAATGAGGAGAAGGCTGTTGGTACAATTTCGCCTACTAAACCCTCTTTCACCCGCACCCTCCCACCCCTTTTCACTTATAGCGAGCTTTTCAAACAATGGCTGAAACTTCAACGAAGCAGAATGTCTGGAGAATGAAGTCTAGTGCCAGCGCCATAGCGATGAGCGCATTGGAGTAAACATATTTTGCCCCAAGGCCTCAAAGGTGATTCTTTCCATTTACGTTGTTGGCTTTAGTGACTGCGGTTGTGCAGCTCTGCAGCTACTGACGGTGGAGGCGCTGCTTTTGCTTTCATCAACACTCCTCCCCTAACATCCCCTCCTTCATCTCCCTCTTTTCCGCCGCTCTCCAGCAGGCCAACTCTGGCCGCCACTCAGCAGCTCGCCTCCTACGTCCAAGCCATCTAACTGCTCGCATGACATGCTTTGTATTGACTGGGCCCCTTGGCCAGCCATCTTCCAGCATCCAGTCTATCAAAAGCAACAATGTTCACACCCTTCTGCGGAACTTGACAGCGTCGCCAGCACTGAGACTCTAGTTAGCCCCACTTTCTGGGCTAAAGCCACTGGGAGGGCTATAAGTTGTAAACAAAGTATGTCGACACAGTTGAAAACTGGAGAATTTAACAAAAAAGGCAAAAGCCAAGATTGACGCGAAGAAAGCGAAGAAGGGGGGAGTATATGGGTCTCAGCAAGCTTTTTGACTTTAGCCAAATTTTCTCTTCCACTTGTATTTGATGGCTTTTTATTCGTTAAAATACCTATCAACTCGTTCAAAAAAAATTCTTGCTTCAAAAAAGCAGCCATTTTTGCAAATGAGTTAGATGCTTCAAATATTCCGTTGTTATTCCAGAGAGAGAACCCGAATTTGTTTCCGTTCAGTTGCCATCTCAGTCTTTTCTGCTCGCCATCTCTGTCCTGTTAAAATTTTAACTCAAAATGGTTCATAATTTAAATCAAAATTAATTGTAACACCTAGTCTAGTTCTTTTTGATGATTGAAAATTCATAAGCTGCTCATTCTGTAGCATTTTATCCTTGTTCTTTCATGAATGAAACTTTTCTTTTTAACGGAGAATCACTACCTTTATTCTTTCAAACTAGATAAAGGTGTCCATGTATGGCAAAAATGGAGAAAGATGAATGAATTCTATTGCCGATTTACTTGACGTAGGCGCTATGGAGTTCGATGTCTCCATCAATGCTGAGTCTGACTGGGAAACCCGGCGCTATGCGGTGTGGGAAACGGGGAATCGGCATCCCGTCGACAAACATCTGCTCCACTTTCTTCTTCTTACCACCATAGCCTTAGGAGTGGGGAACCTGGTAGGAGTAGCTTTCGCTGACGATCAGGAGTTCAAAGTCTTCGTTTTCGTGGAAGGGGAAATTGCCATGACTCTCCTCCAGGCCCCAGACACCTTTCAGCTTGGCATTGCGCACCTTGAATAAAGGAGAAAAGGGGCTGATCATGAAAGGGTGAGGTAAGGTGAAAGGAAGCCGTACAAGGACCTGTTGATGGAAGCGTGGGTTGAAGAAGAGGCAATTGTAGCCGGCGACGTCCTCGAGTGTGAGGTTGAAACTGGGCTTGGAGATGTTCTTGGGTCTGCCGTAGACGTAGAGCATGGAGCCGGGTGTAAATGCATCTTCTACGCACGCAAAACGCAAAACACCACGTTCACGGTTAACACTATAAATTGCTTGGTTAACTGCATTTTTAAACGCAGTTCTGCAATAAAGCGTTTAGCTCCAAGCCGAACGGCTTCACCCACTGCTCTTTTTGCCTTCAAGTAACACACATGTTATTTTCTCTCCGGAAACGCTGAATGATGGAGATGTAGCAATGGCCTGACTCATAAGTGTTAAGAATCCACGTATTCCAGCCTCCTCCATACCGGCCATTTATGTGCAGCATCGTCTCGTCTTGTCTCTTCGCGGAATGCATCAGGTTAAAACTGAACCTTGAGCAGAAAGGACCTTGTCAAAAGCTTGTTCAGAAAGCAGAGAAGATCGATTTTTGCTTTTCATGGTGGCGTTGATGACAATGGATTGATCAGATCTCATTCCGTGGCCCTCCAGTTTTGACAGGTATGGCGTCGGCTACAAATTTTACTCATCTCCTTCCACAATTCCAGCCAAAACAAAAGCGCCTAATTGACGTTAAAAACAAGTTGTTTTGCTCAAAAACCAGAACAGATCGTTCTGCAGAACAAATCGTTAAACTAATTACAGAAGATTTGTGCGAGACACTGACTAAATGCGAAAAGTTGTGAAAACACACATATTTTAAGCTAAACTTTTTAATTAAACTTGTTTTGCCCTAGCAAGCACATTAATGTTAAAATTGAAGCTATACCACGGAGAATATACTTTCTGCAAAAAAATGAATTTTAGCTTGCTAATAATGTCAGGTAATTCCTTAAATTTTGAGGCATCATTTCACTACAGACGCATCATTTCAATAATTCGGTTGGGGTCAGAAAATATGAACGAACATGTGAAAGCAAGTTACAAAAGATAGGATCTGGAGATTGCCCAATCTTGAGTCCTGAAGACCCACGCAAAACACCACGTTCACGGTTAACACTATAAATTGCTTGGTTAACTGCATTTTTAAACGCAGTTCTGCAATAAACTGTATTTGCTAAGAGCTCTGAAATGTTTAGTTTTGCGCACATGCAAATGTCATTTTTGGAATGTCAGACTTTTTGGAATGTCAGAATTTCTGGAATGACAGAGTTTTTGTTCAAGATTAGTTCTTAACATTTTCGCTTATATTGCCTTTCTTAGGAATGCTACCTATTGCCTATAGGATTTTGCAAAGAAAGAGAGAAATATGCATTGTCAATTTCAGCAGGTGAGTTAAAAATTTTATACCTATTATTGGTTTACCTATTATTTTTAAAAAGAATTAAAACTTAAATTTCAAAACTAAAATTTTGGTATTGATAGATAATTCATATATTTTTAAAAATTCATATATTTTGACATATCGCAAGGCTGAAAATGCGGGGGGGGGGGGGGCAACAACAACACAAACTACTGAAACTAGCAGGATGGAAAGAGTGCGAGTTACAAAAGCTGGCAATGATTGTTCATGGATCGAGCGATCGCCCAGGAGACACTCCCATGCTCAGCCCAAGACCCCTCCAGAAGGGGCCTGGTAGCAAAGCTGTGTCTTTCTGAGTGGCAAATTTTCAAGCTCATGATAAATATGACAGAATCAATGGATATGATTGTTCACCATTGCGTTTTGCGACATTATACTTGTTGAGTCTTAGAGGTATTCAGTGCCGTCTGGGTTTCAAATCAATAAGTTCTTTTTCAAGGACCATGAAACTGATGTTTGTATTTGTGAATCAGTGTTTGCCTCTACATTTGTTATTTTTGCATCAAATATTTTTCATCATGAACATGAATTTGCCTCCGTTTTTATTTTCGAACTATAAATAAGCTTTAGTTTTTATACGAATGTTTTCATTATTTCTGCTATCGATTATTTACCTCTTTTGTCTCTAAAATATAATTTTAAAACTAGACTAGATGCCTAGCTAAAAATGAAAAACATAACGTACACACGATATTTGTGAAGCAAGAGTGTTTTGAAAGAATTTAGCGGGAAGAAAAAGCTCAAGGCCTAAAATGGGGAATTGCGCAAATTCTGGAAAAAGGCGCGGCAGGGTGGCGAAGTTTTCCCAGAGTCGGGAGCTAGCTGCACACACAATGACGCTCTACATATCTACCAATACCTCATGCAGATTCTTGCTCCCCAGCCCCCCGGAAAAAACCCGCCAATTCACAGGCAGCTTCTAGCTTCCCTAGCAGGACCAGTTCTAGCCTTCCGTTTACAGTTCTTTCGTCATGGGAGGCGATTATTGCAGAGCTTTGCGAAATAGCACCCAGCCCGTTTATTATTTCAGCTGCACAATGTTTCATTAGCAGGAGCATAACAGCCAGTGGTATTTAGCTACTTCTTTTCACTGCCTTAGGCCTTATGTTTTTTCACGGCCTTTTCACAACCGTTTAGCCTCAAAGACGTCAAAAATTGTTAGAAAGCCCAGTCCCAGTGCCCATAACTTCATTGCTTTGAGGTTCCTTTGCTCCCTTCACATATTGCGTTTGCATTTCGTGGAGTTGCTCAAATGCGTGGCAAGGGCTGTTGTTGACTTTACACTAAAGGCGGCATTGTGCTGTGTGCCTCCACAGGGCCCCCTTCCTGCAGTAGAGTCATGAGCCCCATGTTCACACAGACACCCCCAGTTTGCATAGAGGGTGGAAGTCTACGCTATGACCTGGCCTGCGTAAAAGCCTCAAGAGAGTGAAGAAAAAGCCATGGAGGAGCATCGCAAGAGCCTCAAGCCCAACCCCGCCGAGCATGCCAGCCTCCTATCCAAGATATTCTTCTTGTCCACACCATTTTTCTTCTTCATTCGCTTTTCGATGGCAAATAGTGATAAATTGCAGCTATGTGAATCCGATCCTTCGCTACGGCTATGGGCACGAGCTGGACACTGAGGATCTGCACCAGTGCCTCAGCGGCGATGAGTCCAAGGCTTTGGCTGACGTCGCCGAATCGTTGCCCCATCCTCCATGGAAGAGAGAGCAGTGAAAGGATGGAGTGAGTGCAGGGAATGGCACAGAGCCTTGGGACTCTCCAAGAAGCAAGGCCGCCCCGTCAGTCTCTTTCCTGTCCTGGCTCGCCAGTTTGGTCTCCGCTACATGATGTACGGACTCTTGCAGCTGGCCGAGGTTGCTTTCTATGTGAATCATTGTCCTAAAGATAGGCAGAATCTGCAAAGACTGATGAGGTATGATTGAGAAGAAGGTGGGTGTTTGAGAATGTGCTGCTGCTGATCCAACCGCTGTTCATGGGCAGGCTCATCCGCTACTTCAAGGTCGGCTCCGGCATGGAACGCTCCGAGGCCTACACTTACGCCGGTTCCCTCTTCAAACCTTGCTCATCCTCTTCAAACCTTACTCACCTCCTTTTCCTTCTCATCCACATCCAATCTCTTTTGCCAGGCGCCATCGCCCTCTGCGGTGCCGTCTACAGCATGATCCACCATCCCTACTTCTACAACGTCCAGCGCGTGGGTGGCCACTCTTTTCTTGGCTCAGAAAGTAGAGGTGAAGGAAGGAGGAAGAGAAGTGCAGGGATGCAGCTGCGTGTCACCTGCTCCACGCTCATCTTCCGCAAAGCCTTGCGTCTCAGCTCCGCCGCACTGAAGAAAACCACCGTTGGCCACATCGTCAACCTTCTCTCCAACGACGTCGCCAGATTCGACTTCGTACTCTCCTGCCTTGCCTTGGCAAAAAGTGAGGCCTAGCATGGAATTGTAGGCGATGATCTTTCTGCACAACCTGTGGGTGTGCCCGATAGTGGTGGTGGGCTTCGCGGTGCTGTTGTGGCAGCAGATCGGGGTGAGCTGTCTGGCCGGCTTTGCCTGCATGATCCTCCTCATACCCATCCAGGGCACCTTCAGCCGCATCATGGGCAAATGCCGGTACTTCTTCTCTTCTTTCTGCCCCTCTTCTTCTTCCCGCCCATCACCTACCCCAAATGTTGGCATGATTTGCAGAGCAGGGATCGCGGTGAAGGCGGACAAGCGTGTGGGGATCATGAGCGAGATTCTGAACGGCATCCGTGTGATCAAGATGTACGCCTGGGAGAAACCCTTCGCCAGCCTTGCTCTGGCCGCTCGCAAGTTGCCCCACAACTTTTCCACCGCTCACCTTGCCCAACTGCTATTTCAAGGACGGAGATGAAGACAGTGCGCTCCATGGCCCTGGCGCAGGCGATGGTGATGGCGCTCTTCTATGCCACCTATCACCTCGTCATCCTCTTCGCCGTCCTTGCCTACACCCTCACCGGTCAGCTGTCGCCCATTCCAGCCTCACCTCTGAGACCTGGGGCTTCTCGCAAGGCAATGTGATGCGTGCGGAAACGATCTTCGTGGCGGCAGCGCTCTTCAACTCCTGTCGTCTCCAGCTCACACTCTTCCTTCCATTTGCTCTGATGAACGTCTTCGAGACCCGCGTCACCCTTCGCCGAATCACCGTTCTTCGCTTCATTTCAACCGCTTGGGCAGAAATTAAGGAGATGATGGGGTTAGGATTTCCTGCTGCTGGACGAAAATGAGTCCTGCGCGGCCATCACGGCGGCCAAGGCGACGGTGAACGCGGAAAAGGAGGGCAAGGACACCGAGCTCAAGCCCATCCTCAACGGAGGCCCCAAGACACCCATCGAGCCCTACATCCACATCCACAACTTCTCCGGCAAATGGGACCAGGTCCGCCTCAGCTTTCTTCCCTTAACCAAGCTGAAGAATGGGTTGACAGGATGCAGAGCGAGAGACGCTGAAAGACATCAACCTGAGCGCCAAGCCAGGCCGCCTGGTGATCGTAATCGGTCCGGTGGGGGCCGGGAAATCCAGCCTCATCAACGCCATCCTCGGCGAGCTGGCCCCCTCCAACGGCCACATCGACAAGGTCGGCAGCATCGCCTACGTTCCTCAGGTCACACTCACACTCCTTCACAAACCTCTCAAAGTCTGCCCCACGTGTGTGATATTGGCAGGAGGCGTGGGTGTTTTCGGCGAGTGTGCGGCAGAACATCCTGTTCGGGGCTGAGTACGAGGGGGATCGGTACCAGTCCACAGTGAAGGCCTGTGCCCTGTACAAGGACGTGAAGCAGCTGGGGGCCGGGGATGCCTCCCTGGTGGGCGACCGCGGCGTGGCTCTGTCCGGCGGACAAAAGGCCCGCCTCAACCTCGCACGCGCCGTCTATCGGTCTTTTGCTTCTCAGCCCTGCCCTCAGAGTGAACAAAAAAGAAGCAATCTTGTTCAGAGACGCTGACATCTACCTGATGGACGACCCGTTGTCCGCAGTGGACGCTGCTGTGGGTCGCTACATCTTCCAAAAGTAACCTATTGAAGGGAAGAGCTCAAGGGGTTGGAAAAGAAGATGGAATGTAGGTGCATCAAGGAGTATCTGGCCAGCAAGATAGTGATCCTGGTCACGCACCAGATACAGTACTTGCAACAAGCGGACGAGATCCTCCTGCTCAAGGACGGCGCCTGCGTAGCCCACGGCTCCTACGCCCATCTCAAAGAGCTCGGGGACCAATTCACCAGCATCCTCAAAGTATCGCTCACCTCTCTTTCACTGCCCCAGCCTATATATCCTAGCCTTCTCCTATGACAGGAAACGGAGGAGTCCTACCAGCATCGTCGGGACTCTGAGTCGTCTTCCTCTGTGAAACCTGGCTCCAGACACACTTCCCTCTCCCATAGCACCTCCAGAACTCAGGAGGACGAGCCTACGCTGACCTTTCGGTTGGACATTTGAGCTTTGCGCCTAGAAGGTCGCAGGAGGAGAAGAGGTTGAAGGGGTAGTCGAAGCTCGCGACTGGGTGAGGAGACGCAAGACTTGCTGGAGAAGGAGGAGAGGACGGAGAAGGAGCTGGAGCTGACCGCCTCCGCCTGGAGCCTTGCCCTGGGCGTAGACAGCGCCAAAGAGCCCCAGGAGACTGAGGAAGAAAGAAGTGCCTTTTCAACTCTCTCTCCAAATATTGTATATTTCGTAATTGCAATATTTATAATTTTTACTCTAAAATCCTAGTGTTGATGATATAACTGGACGAGTAAATTGAAAATGGGGCGCGATTTGTCTAGGCATTGGGGCAGTATCCGGCTGGGTCTACTGGGCCTACTTCAAAAACGCCGCCGTCCATCCACTCCTCCTCATCCCACTCTTTGGATCGCTGATCGGCACCCAGCTCCTCTTCAACGCCTGTGACTACTGGCTCAACCTATGGTCCTCCCACTCTTCCCCCTCCCTCTTGCCCCCCTCCAAGCCTGAAGCATTTCCAGGGCTAACCACGCGGAGTACGAGCATGTGATGGGCAGCAATTCCAGCGACCTCCTCAACTCCACCAGCAATCTCAGTCCAGGCCCGTTCCCAGATCTGGCCAGCGCGGACTATCTCCACATCTTCATCGGCCTCATCCTCTGTCTCGTCCTTGCCAGTTCTACCACTCATCTCACCCTTCCCAGCCAAGCAGAGGATGCTCTGGATGAAGGCATCGGGAGGAGTTTGGCCTTTCGCTACGCGCTGACGATCTCCTCGCGTCGCCTGCACGACGCCATGTTCTGGGCAGTGATCAGGAGCCCCGTGGACTTCTTTGACAGGAACCCAGTCGGGCGGGTCCTCAATCGATTCAGGCAAGCCTTGTCTCTTGCTCACTTGTTATTTACTGCCTGCTGGCGGTTTGCAGCAAGGACATGGGAGTGATGGACGAGCAACTGGGCTTCTCCTGCTACGACTTTCTACAGGTTTCAATCCTTTTCTTCCATTGCCTGCGACTAGCAGGAAGAGGATTGTTCTGGGGCTTTGCAGGGTGTGGTGCAGTTTACAGCGCTGCTGATAGTTGTGGGCTCGTTGAACCCGGCAGTCTTCATCCCCACCGTTCCGCTCGCCTGCCTTTTCATCTTTCTTCGTTTCTACTATCTTAGGTTTTGCCTACCCTTCATTTTGGTCGTCCATGCGAATTGCCTCAATTCAACCCACCGTGTACATAATCTTAAAGCCCGGCAAGCAAGAATGTTGATCTGATTGGAGACAAGAGTTTTAATTGTGAGGTCGGCGCGGCAGATCAAGCGTCTGGAGGCAACGGCTCGCTCGCCCGTCTTCACCCACGTCTCCGCCTCCCTCAACGGCCTGGCCACCATCAGAGCCTTCGGCGCCGAGGCCAACGTCCTGGATAACTTCCACTCATATCTCGTTTACTCTGCTCCTCCCTCAACATCCCTCCTGGCTTGAACAGAGCTTGAGGACATTCACTCGGCAGCCTTCGGGCTCTTCCTCTCCTCCATGCGCTGGTTCGCAGTGGTCATCGACTGGCTCTCCGCCTGCTACATCGCCTGCGTTGCCTTCCTCTCCGTCTACACCGCTGAGGGTAAGGAGCCTCTTTCAATATCCTAGCACTCCTAGCCGAGGGAGGGAGAGAAAGATTGACCTGGCCTCCTGAGAGTCTGAGGATGAGTTTGGCGGTGTGTGGAAGGGAGCGGGCTGAGCTCTGGCGAGGTGGGGCTGACGCTCTTCTACTCCGTCTCCATCATCGGCTTCATCCAGTGGACGCTGCGTCAGAGCGCCGAGCTGGAGACCGGGGTCTTTCTTCCTCACTTTCATACCCCCAGCATGCCCCCTCTCTGCTCCTGTCTCTGCATGCGTCTTTTGCTTGCTTTCCTTTTCCTGCCGTGAGCTCAGTCCGCAGTCTGTTTTGTGCCAGTTGGAGGAGGCCAGGAATCTCTCCCTCCCTTCCTTGGCTGTGGGAGTGAGTGGAGGAGGTGAGAAGGTGAGAGCGTAGGTTTGGATTCGGGCGGCGTTGCTCTGCAGCTCTTCTACAGCATCCAACTGCTGGGCCTCTTCGCGCACTACATGAACCAGTGGGCCAACTTGGAAACCGCGGTTTCCCATCATTCCTTCTCCGCACCCGTCTTTTCCTATTTTCTCCGCACTTCTCTGTTCTTTCTATTCACTGGACGGGGGCTTGGCTTTCCTGCACTTCTGCTATCTCTGTTGCGGTTTCGGGTACTTGATCTGGAAGCGGCTGTAGATGGTGTCGGTGGAGCGCATCAAGAACTACTCCGAGTTGACGCCGGAGAAGCCCATCGACTCATCTCCCGACAGGGTTCCCAAGAAGGTCCGCCTGCTACCTTCTGTCTTTGTTTCCTCTCAGAGTCCCCCACTCAGGAATGGCCGCGCTACGGCGAGATTGTGATGGAGAACCTGCGCATGCGCTACGGAGAAAAGGAGCCCTACGTGCTGAAGGGCATCTCAGCCCACATCAAGGCTTCCGAGAAGGTTGCCTCCTGCTCAGAATTGGAGAGAGGCAAGGATGATGGAGAAGTTGTTGCAGATCGGGATAGTAGGCAGAACTGGTGCAGGGAAGAGTTCGTTGGTGGGTGCCCTGTTCCGCCTCACACCCTACGAAGGCTGCATCGCCATCGACGGCCTCGACCTCGCCTCCATCGGACTGGCCGACCTACGAAAGCGCATCTCCATCATTCCACAGGCTCGCATTTCCTATCCGCTTCTAGAATCTGCCGTTTTTATAGCCGTGGGATTCTCAGGACCCAGTGCTCTTCATCGGCTCCCTGCGCAAGAACCTGGACCCATTTGATGAGTATTCGGATGCCGAGGTGAACAGTATTGATTTTGTGGTGTGGAGAGGAATGGAAGGGAGGATTTCTTGAGCTCTGGGCTGCACTGGAGAAGGTGCAGCTGAAGGAGGCGGTGACGGCACTGCCCGAGTCACTAGCCACCCACATGCAGGAAGGCGGCTCCAACTTCAGCGTTGGCCAGGTTCCAATTTTTCATTTGAACGAGATTTTGTAAAATGATAAAATCTACGCCTCCGCCTAAGAGAAGAAGGATGCAGAAGCAGCTGGTATGTCTGGCACGGGCACTGCTGAAGCAGGCGCGAGTGCTGGTCATCGATGAGGCCACTGCCAATGTGGACCACCAGTGAGCAGCTTTCGTTCAGCAGTGGGGCAGGGAATGGGAGACTGGTGAATTGAGGACGGACGCGCTGATTCAGGCCAGCCTCCGCAGCTGCTTCGCCGAGAGCACCGTCCTCACCATCGCCCATCGCCTCAACACCATCATGGACTCTCACCGAGTCATGGTCAGTCTCATCTTACAAATATTTTCTTTCACTCACTTTTCATCGTTTTTCCGCTTTCTATGGAATGACTGGAAGTTAGAAGAAGTAAATGAGAAGTGTAAATTGTCAAAAATGAAATGATGACAGGTGCTGCGGGACGGAGAGTTGGCTGAGTTTGATGCACCGCACGTGCTACTGGAACGAGAATCGTCTAGCATTTTCAAAGGCATCCATCAGACTCACTGCTTCTTTCTGTCAGTTTGCAACTCCTGCTGCAGATCTGGTGTCCGAATCGGGAGCAGAGACGGAGCTGCGCAGGATGGCCAAGTCTTCCCACGCTGCCCGATTCAAGCCACTTCAATAGGCCCCCTTCGAAACTTTCTTATCTTTGTTTGTCACGTCTCTGTTGTCGTTCTTGCATATTTTGTTCAGTTTGCGCTTCATTCATGTTGCGATACTATGCCAGAAAGAAATAAAGAAGCAAGGGTAGATCACAGCTCATCTTTGGGAAGGCTTTGGGATGGATGCTGGACGATGTGCAGTTGGTCCCAGTCTGATTCAAGAATTGCCCGATTGATTGCATGCCCACAGGGCCAGAGTATCCTCAAATATCGCATTGATCTTGCATATTCACGCTTTTGCGGCTTTTGTTAGCAATTGTGTTTTGATGCCCAGTTTTCTTAAATCATTGTCAGCCTCAGAAAATATCATCAGGCAATTAGTTCTAGCCAATCAAACAACTAAAAAGAAGCTAAATAAGACTCAAGTGATGGCTATGAAACCTGAGTCTTTGAGGGGGAGCGGCGGAATCCAGCCAGGCAAAATGGGCCACCGGCTCGTTGTGACCCAAATAGGCGCCCGGATCAATGATAAACATCGCAGAGCTCCCGTCCGCCCGCGTCACATTCACCAACGACCCTCTCAACCTCACCTTCCCTCCCCACATCACCCCTCCATCCACCTTCCAGTTGAACCTAGCCGGAGCCCCGGCGGCAGTGAGCGGGGCAATGCGCAGCCAGTGACTCTCGGCCGCCGCTGTGCCGCCGTAGAGACTCAGCGGCTGGCCAACATCCTCCCCGTGGGCCAGCAACAGCTCCAGCACTCCGTCCCCGTCCAAATCCCCCACCGCTCCACCCGTCACATAGCCCTCCGGCTCCAGTGCTGGTCCTTATGAGTCACTTCCTTTTCTTCTATGATCTCGAGTAGACCACTTCTTTGAAGCACCTATGTCTAGCTCATATAGGCTGCGACTGGGCAGATGAAGACGTAGCAGACGATTGGGTGCGGTAGGCGGGGGGTCGGGGAAGGCGCCGAGGAAGAGCTCAGGCTGGCCGTCGTTGTCCGCGTCCCAAAAGATGGCCACTCGAGCCTTGCCCGCCTCCGATACCCCACCACCGAGACCCTGGATCTGCAATGCCCTTGACATCCGAGCAGAAGCCAGGCAGTAGTTGACGGCAACTTGATGGCCAATATCGGCCCAGCCACGGCCTTCGGGGTTCCGGGTCCAGAGACGAGCAGCGGAGCCGTAGTTGGTGCTTAGGATCTCCCACTGCCCGTCCCTCAAGGCCAGGAGGTAGGGAAAGAAGAAGTGAGACAGGGATTACTCGTCCAAGTTGGCCAGCGCAGACGCTCTTGGCTCGCCCACCGGGTCACTGAAAGCCAAACTGCTCATGTCACTGGTCAGGCCAGGTGATGCTGGCACCTGAGTCCGTAGTGTTGGCCAACCTCCGCAAAGCTTCCGTCGCCTTTGTTCATGAACAGAAAGTTTCGGCCTTCATTCTCTAAGAACCTCAAATCATCCTTCTTCTTCAAATGGCCAATTCAGCTCATGCAGTAAGAGTGTAAGCTCATTTGGCTCGTTGAGAATGAGGATGTCCTGCAGCGCTCCGTTACCCAACAGCGGTCCCGTGAACACCATTCGGCCACCAGCGGACCTCCGAATCCCCGCCTCTGTCAAACTCTTCCTTCCACCTCGCCTCTACTTCCATTCCAGCACCTTCAGCTGTATCCTTGAGCACAATGAGGCCCTTCTCTGCATCGCTGAGCTGGCGATCCATTTCGATCAGTGCGTTGGCGCCTTTTCCACGCGCAGCATAGCTGGCCACCACGAAGCTGTACAGGCCCTCTCCAAACCGATCCACGCACCCCACCGAGCGCCCTGACACTACCACCCTCACCTCAGGAACGCATTTAATTCAGCTAAAAAATTTGGAGGCGGTATAGAGGAAGAGAACCTTGCTATTGATTTCATCCTCGAATAGGTCCACAAAGGCCCCATCCCGCCAGGTGAACAGGGAATGTCGGTAGAGAATCTGTGCCACCTTTTGTTTCAGATAAGATTTGATTGAACTGTAAATACCTGACCTCCGTAGCCCATGTTGCCGTTGACGAAGTAGATCTCTTCTCGCCCATCTCCAGTTAAATCGCAAGCTGCCACGCCCAGTGCTTGGCCTTTCTATATTCACATGCTCCAGAGCTTCACAAGAAAAGCATGGAACCAGATGATAAAAGATGAAAACCTTGTCCTGAAGAGCGGCATAGGGAGTGTTGTCCAGAGCGATGTTAACGAATTGCCCGTTTTCCCACCTCAGCACCAGGTTCGGCCCGGAGAATCCAGCGACGATCCATTCGTTCCGTCCGTCTCCGTCTATGTCTGCCACTGCTACCCCATAGTTCATCTCAAAAATCAATTGAATAGCTCCACAAATGATTTTCAGGGGCCACCTGGTCCAGAGGTAGGCTGAAAAGTTCCTGTGAGCGATTTCGAAGAATGGACATGGACATGGAAATTGGAAGTAGCTGCAGTCATTGGAGAAATAAGTGGAAGACCAGCAACATTTCATACTTTGCCCATAATTTTGCTATGCCATGTGAGAGGGTTAAATTCTACAATTGCGCAGATTTCACCTGTCATTTTCGTGGTTGAGTTTAGTTTTAAAACGTGCACAGCTTTGCTTAATATTTAGCCGGGCAAGTTTTTAAGCCCAAATTACAAATCACTTTAATATAACAGTTGTTTTTGTTTAACTCTGGTTTTTATAAATTTTATTTATTTTCAGGCATGTAAATTGGGAAAAATTCTGCCAAGTTGGCATGCCAGAGTAGAAGGAAAATTGATTTCATCGCAATGTCAAAAAAATACACATCATCGTCTAATACCAACAACTACTTCAGAATTTGTACAGCGAAAGACAAAGTATAATGCAGAAAATAAATGCGTTAGAGATAAAAAAGAAGCCGAAGGATATTTTTTGGGGTTTCTCAGTCACACTCGCTGTGAATGGGAATGGCGCGATTGCCCTTGGTGGAGCCGCAGCACTTCATGGCCGCCTTGGCCTGCAATCTTCCTCTTCACTCCAACGACAGCCTCCTTAGAGGAGTGTGGAAGAACGTATTGGATGCCGTTGCAGCAGAAGAGGGTGTCGGGGAGTGGGAGGTAGTGCCCCACGGCGTTGCGGCAGCACCGAGGCTCCTCCCAGCCCTACAACCACCCCCTAGCTCAGCTAGCCTAGGCTTCGGATGGAGGCATACCAGGGGCACAGGGATGGTCCCGCAGCAGAACTCGTGGATCTGGGCGACGAGGACCTTGCCGCAGCAGTTGGCCAGGGCAGGGGTGGTGGGACAGCCGGTGGTGGTGGTGGCGTTGGCGAGCACGGACTCCTCCGCCTCCTCCTTGATCAGACGCCCGATGCCCTTCAGCAGACGCTTCACCCCGACCACCACCTCTTCTTTCTTCTCCTCCTTCGAATGAAAAGGGAGCTTTGCTGGAGAGGGAGTGGATCATGAGGAATCAAAGGACACCGTTTTGTCCGAGTCTTGAGCCGTCACAGCAGCCAGCATGCAGCAGAGAAGAACCAGGCCGAAACTCGTCATCTTCAGAGTGCAGACGATTCTTGATCAATTCAAGCTTTGAATGAATGCGGCAAAAGGCTGGGAGAGCATAGAGTTTGTGTGCTCACTGCGAACAGCAGGGGCATGGGGAAGGTCATGGAGATGTGTGTGCAGCGCCAAATTTCTGCGCATTGTTTTTAGAAAAATTTTGTAGTTTTTAAAAAATTTGTTATGGATTATTTCCGTGAAAATTCGCAGGAATTGATTGGATAGGCTTTTGCTTAGCATTCCTTTGCTTGTACTTGGATTTTACCTGCGTTTCTTGGTGAAGAGGTCCAGCATTAACAGAAAGAGTGCATTAGGGAAGTTCATGATCATTTCATACCATTTGTAAGCGGGATCATATGTGGTTTAATGATTTAAATAAACGGAATGCAGGGAAAGTTTGGCAGTGGACTGTTTGAGCCGTCGAATACTTTGATTTCCTGAAAATTTTGTGAAATTACAAAGGACTCTAAGCCAACCGATAAAAATAATATAACGAGAATAAAATATTGATAAAGCGGTTACTCTGCTGAAATGTAATGAGCATAAAATCCATCCAGTATTCAGTAGAAACCTGAAAATCGCCGATGCTGATAGCACCAACAACGGTCCAAATGCAGCCTTGACTTGCAACGACCTCCATACTTGAACATTCCCCCAGCACTATGTTGGCTGGCACCACTATTTCCATTGCCGCCTTCAATTCTACTTGCTTCACGTTTTTTATTCCTTACTCTTCTTTTTTTTTATTTTAATAAGCATGTGACGCATATTGGTTTATTGAACAAGAATCGTGAAATTTTGTGCAAAACATTAAACGAAAACATTAAACTACAGGTAATTGGGCACAAGTGGATAGGAAAAATGACCTGATCCGACAGGATGAAGTCGCTTCTTGTGCCGATTTGCAGCGTTGAGTAGGCAATGAATCGAAAGGAAGAGGAGCTGGCCAGGCTCAAGCTCGCCTGTCTCCCCACTCGCAAACTGAAGCCCGCTTCCGACGTCAAGGAACCGTTCAGAAAGGCGCTCCCCCCAGCCTCCACGTCCAGCGCATCACCCGCCTACCACTCCAAGGCTCAGCTTTCAATCGGGTCTAGGAACGGATTGCCACGGACTGGATTGCCCCGGAACGGATTGCCACGGACTGGATTGCCACCGGAACAAATTGCCACCGGAACGGATTGCCACCGGACTGGATTGCCACCGGAACGGATTGCCACTGGAACGGATTGCCACCGGACTGGATTGCCACGGACTGGATTGCCACCGGAATGGATTGCCACCAAATAAATGGCTTATGTTAAGGACCCTCACCCCAAATATTAGTTTTACCAGAAAATATTAACTAAATTTAGGTTTTTGACCATAACTTGGTCTAGGAAAGGTGTTTTCGCATAAGCTCGGCAAACCATCTGAAAATTTCGAAAAATAAGTTTTCCAGTTACTTTAACCCATTTATATGAACCATCTCTTAACATTGGTAGCAGAGGCGGATCTAGGATTTTGGTTCGGGGAGGGCAACATTTCACAAACATTTTTGATAATCAAAATTTGGCTGACTCCTAGTCCTAGTACCTCCTAATTTTTTTGGCTGTTTTGCCTATAGTGAAAATTTTTTCAAAAATTTTAAACATTTCAAACGCAACGTGCCCCCCCCGAAATGGCAGGCAAGATCCTATCAAAAAATTGACAATGTTTCAAATTGGCAATGTCCATTTCTGGCCAGAAAACCAAAAAGAACTATTTTACAAATTCATTTTAAATCACTTTTACAAATCAAATCACATAAGCCATTTATTTGGTGGCAATCCAGTCCGGTGGCAATCCAGTCCGTGGCAATCCAATCCGGTGGCAATCCGTTCCAGTGGCAATCCGTTCCGGTGGCAATCCAGTCCGGTGGCAATCCGTTCCGGTGGCAATGTGTTCCAGTGGCAATCCAGTCCGTGGCAATCCATTCCGGGGCAATCCAGTCCGTGGCAATCCGTTCCGCAACCCCTTTCAATCACCCCACCAGTCAATCTTGCCTGCATCTCCAGCTGCTTCTCGATGGTGACCAGGCTGCGCTCTTGCAGCAGGATCCTAGCCCCATCCTTGAGGCTGAGGAAGTCCGCGCTGAGCAGCAGCTGAGCACCGGGCCCCAGCTCTATGCGCGCATTCTGCTCCATGTCCAACTGGCCGTCTAGCAGATGGGAAGGTGGTAATCTAGCGGATAGGAGATGTGTGGGAGAGGAGAGGGAGACTGAGGATGAGTTTGGCGCCGGGGCCGAGGCTGATGCTGCTGCCGCCCTGGAGGGTGAGGTTGGCTGCTACGGTGAGCATGGCCCCGTCCCCGCTGCTGATGGGGGAGGCGCCCGCCAGGTTCACATTCCCACCCACCTTCAAAAAAGTGTTGGTTGGAAGGACCGCGGGTCAAGTTGGTTTGGGAGGTGGGGACATGTATGAGTTGCAAGCTGGCCAGATTGAGCAGGATATTTTTACTTGCAAGCTGTTCCCAGCCTTCCAAGCACCCCCGGCGCCTGTTGAAATGCTGACACCCAACTCTTTTCCCTGCTGGGCCAGCGTCAGCAACGACACTCGTTTTGGAAACGATCCCTGCCTCGCCTTTCCCGTTTCCACCACTCTCTTCTCTTTTCTATCACAAGCCTTCACATTCACGGTTTTAACCTGAAGTGCATGGAGGAAATTCTCAAATGTGGCAAAGACGGCTACATCGAGGCCATGTTCAAACAGTATTGCGCCGGCTACGCAGCATCTCGGTGCCTTTTCGATTGAGTTTTCAAGATCTCTGCTTGGTTTTTGGCGCATTTAGTTTAGGACCACTATTTGAGAGTTTCCATCAAGGAGCAGGATTGAAGTCATTCATAATTACATTCAATGGTGTTGCAGCAAGCTTTTCAACACCCCTGGCAAGATATTTCTAGACAAAGCGAAATCCTGCATAACTCAAGGCCATGTGGATGCATTTGAGCGCGGTTAGCATCATGTTTGACATAGCTGGTAGAAAAAAGAACTTTCGCAGGAGTTCGTCCCTGCTGCTACAATTTGGAGCAGTGGGGATCCAGCGCATTTCAGCAGAGCTGCTTTCTCACCAGTGGATTTTGCAGCGTCCTCTCTATGCTTTTGCCAAGCATTTACGAACTTTACGAATTGAAGGTGTTCATGAGCAATGTACGAGCCTTCGACAAGCTTTTTGTTGAAAGTGCCCTTGATAACCCTGTCGATCTTTATTTTGAATATTGCCTCTAAAATACTTTGGTCTGGGTGATCCTGGCTTTCAGTCGCTGAACTAAATAAAATGCTGTTTCAATGTAATTGCTATTTATTTCGTGCAAAGCTAGCTTCAAATCTGTGAAAAACCTCGCCAGAAGTTGCGTAAGCAAGCAATGAAGCATGCGCAGAATTGATTGATAATTTTGAATGAACAGAATGAATATGCATTGGCATTGTGGCTGTCAACTTAAAAATGTAAAATTGGGCTGGCGCGAGCGGAGCGCTAGCGGAGCGGTAGCGCCCAGCCCCTCTTATCGAGCAACACAACCAATTGCAGCTTTCCCAAAGTTTGGCAGGCTGTAGCTCGTCACACCATCGACTGTATATTGAGCTTATATATCATAGACTGGGCAGGAACCCATTTTGCCTACATTTGGACTTGATGACGGTTGCCGCCATTGTTCACAATGTTAAAAGTTTTTAAAGTTATTAACTAACGAAACATCGATTTTGTGAGTAATTGGGTTTCGTTGCTATTACACATTGTTATTTGATCTGTTTTCATTAAATAAAGCATTTCTAGTGATTTCTGAGCTTTAGTATGTATATTAAACTTTAATTTAGTGAAACATTAGTTTTTGAGTAGAGGCATAAACCTGCCAGCCGATTTCCGGCACTGCCAGAATATTTCTAGCCATTCTTGCACTAAGTGTGATATATTTTTGAATGATTCAGGTCCTTTGGCAGGTTTAGCAAAAAAGAGTACTCAAAAAGAACAAAAAATGGCTGAGAACAAGGTTAAAACGTAAAGGCACTTTCAAATTTGTCATCCAACCGTCATCCGGGCCCCCCTTTCTTTAACCCCTTCCTGCCCACTCCATTATATAATACGTCAATATAGTCTCCATGGTCACACAGACGTCGTTGAGCGCTGCAAATAGGCTCAATCGACGCGCCGTGGTCGAATTGTGGGGGGTCCTCTTTGGACAAAAATTTTTTAGTGCCTTATTAAAAAAGTTATTTCCAAAAAACTTTTTTTAAAAAATGTCTGGTGTCCGGGCGCACACCGACCGTCCATCCGACCGTCCGTCCGACCATGTAAGAAGAGCCAGGTTCCTTAATCTGTAAGGAACACTCTGGCCGTTTCTGAACAAATGTCCACCGGACAGGTTGCCTTCATTATGACCTAATTAAACATGGGGGGTATATAATAAAAGGAAACATCATAGATTTAAGCAATTAATAATTCTGGTAAAATCGTTTAAATATCATAAATGTTCTTCATTTTACCTACATTTAGCCCATTTTCAACAGACCATATTTCTTTCAGTCTTGCTATTTAAGAAAAACGAATTACTATCCCAGATGCAGCAGAAAAAGCTCTATCCAATAAACATAATAAGATGAAAAAACGACAGCATTAAATTTTCGCCTTTTTCCAAATGTAGGGGGAAAAAGAACGCACCTTTGAACCTTGTTGAAAAAAAATTTTCTGTTTGATCGTAGAATGCTGGACGTTTTTTTGGTAATAGAACCATCTCTGTGCCAGGTTTTGTCGAAAAAACCGCGTCAAAATCTATTAAACTGAGCTAGAACGACGATGTCTTCTGAGGTCACCATTTTCAACTTGTCCCGATGGGTCATTTAACGATTGCCACAGTCTTCTCTCCATGTATTAATAAAACTAACAATGTTTTATTAATACGTATCTTTCTCGATGGTCCGACCATCCGTCCGCAGTGTTGCAGACACTTTGGCTGCTTCTGGGGCGGAGATCTCAACGGTTCTAGGGTAAATCGGGCCAAAAAAGTATCAAGGCACCTCTATTTTGGGCATTTTCCGCGTTTTTTAGGTCGAAACATCAACTTTTTGGGTAAAAATTCAGTTTTTTGGTGTTTTTTTGCATGTTTTTCAATTCCAGCTCTATATTTATGCTTTTTGCAGGGTTTTTCGCCAAAATAACAGTGCCATATAGTTAATTTTGAACGTAGATTACGATGGTGGCTCCCGTTTGCTTCTACTTGGTCTCCTTGGGCTTGCACGAGGCCGTGGTGAATAAGCAGGTCATCATCAACTTCACTTTGAGGCATTGTAAAGGGTTTTTGGTCTAAAAACGTTACCATATAGGTAACTTTGCACGTAAAATACGATTATGGCGCCCGCTTACTTCTATCTGGTCTTCATGGGCTTCGACCAGGCCGTGGTGAACAAGCAGGTCATTACCAACTTCGTCTTGAGGCATTCTAAAGGGTTTTTGTGTCTACAAATAGCATCATATAGTTAATTTTGAACGTAGATTACGATGGTGGCACCCGTTTGCTTCTACTTGGTCTCCTTGGGCTTGCACAAGGCCGTGGTGAACAAGAAGGTCATCATCAACTTCACTTTGAGGCATTGTAAAGGGTTTTTGGTCTAAAAAACAGCACCATATAGGTAACTTTGCACGTAGAATACGATTGTGGCGCCCGCTTACTTCTATCTGGTCTTCATGGGCTTCCAACAGGCCGTGGTGAACAAGCAGGTCATCACCAACTTCATCTTGAGGCATTCTAAAGGGTTTTTGTGCCTACAAATAGCATCATATAGGTAATTTTGGAAGTAGGTTATGATTCTGGAACCCGTTTGCTTCAAGCTGGTCTCCATGGGCTTGCACTCGGCCATGGTTAACTAGCAGGCCATCATCAACTTCATCTCGAGGCATATTAAAGGGTTTTTGACCCTACAAACAACATCATATAGGTAATTTGGGATGTAGATTATGTATCTGTTTTTCATGGGCTTCCACCAGGCCGTGGTGAACAAGCAGCTGATCACCAACGTCATCTTCGTCTCCATGCATAGGGGCCTTGCCCCTGTATGAAGTGGATGAAATTATTATATAGTGGGTTATACTAACCCAAAAAGTATCTCTTATCTGTATTTTACCTGCGATTGAAGTAGGGGAAATTTTTTATCCAGCTTAATTTGAATTCTACTTGGGACTGAAGTGGATGAAATTGTTTCCAAGCAAATAAATAAGTTTTATACCTTAGATTGTGAACTTTGTGCACTGTTAAAATTATCATCAGTCCAATGTAAAACTGGATTAATTAATGATAAGAGAGCACCTGGCCAAAATATTAATAAGTGTATTTAAAATCTAAGCTCCCAAAAAAGTAAAATGTAGAAACATTTTAAAAAAAATATACATAGTAAAAAATTTTTAACTGACTCTGCTACCTATCTCCATTGCAATTAATTGGTACCTTGGTATATACCTTGGTCTAATTCTACGTACATATGATAGTTTTCAAGAAATAGACAAAATTTTGGACTTTAAACTTAAAAAAATACATTTCAACTAATGGGTAAATTCTGCAACATTTGGGAGGCAACTACATTTTGACCAAATCAATTGCCATTAAAGTAAGGTGCTCTCTTATCATTAATTAATCCAGTTTTACATTGGACTGACGATAATTTTTACAGTGCATAAAGTTCACAATCTAAGGTATAAAACTTATTTATTTGCTTGGAAACAATTTCATCCACTTCAGTCCCAAGTAGAATTCAAATTAAGCTGGATAAAAAATTTCCCCTACTTCAATCGCAGGTAAAATACAGATAAGAGATACTTTTTGGGTTAGTATAACCCACTATATAATAATAATCATAATCATTTAATCATTTTATTTTAATACCTATAGTAAAAAAATTAAATTTACAGCAATTTTTCAAATGCGGAAAAGTCGCATAAAAATTTATTCAATTCAAAACTGCTGATATCATTTACATGGCTACGAAAAGCTTTGTTTAAATGGGCGCATTAAATTTTAAATTGGCCCCACATTTTGCGTTTGTGCGCTTAGCACTGCCTCACAACTAAGCCCGTGCAGTCAGTCACTATCTACGCCTCATCGAAAGGTGGAAAGCGAGCGCTTATCCAGTGTAGGGCAGTGACAGAGATGTGGGAGTCGGAGCAAGAAGCTTCTGGGCTGGCGAGGAGGCAGCAGCAGGTGCACACAGCCTTTCATATCCCTAGACTTGGAATGATGTTGGGTTTTGAGGAGCGCTTGGTGAACATTCTTCAGGCTGTTCCCAGTCTGGCCTGGAAGGTGGTTACCTGCAGCGCCATCTCCGACTGGCCCGCCATTCGCAGCAGCTGCAAGGCCCTCCAGTCCCTTGTCACCCAGCACGCCCGTGTCCGCTCCCTGGAGCTGAGTGAGGACTGGCAGCGTCGCGTCCGCCTTCGTATCAGCCACCGCCCTCGTCTCCTCCCCTTCACCACACTGCAATACTGGAGCGATCATAGGAGTTCAGTGGAGGCGGAAGAAGAGGTGGAGACGGGGCCATGGCTGGCTCTATCCACTGCGGCACAGCCCCAGTGCCAGCTCATGCTCGCCGGCCTCCTGTACACCCTACAGCAGCGCTGCAACCTCAGCCGCCTCATCGCCTTCTCCATTTGCCAGCACCAAGGGTGGGAGTGGGAGCCGATTCCCATGGACGACCTCCACTTTCTCCCCGACTTCCTGGCAACCTGCCCCAGCATCCGCCACTGCGCTCTGCACCTCTCAGACCCCGCCTGCCTGCCCGGCTTCCAGCAGCTGCTCAGCCAACTCCGCAGCCTCAACTTCACTCCAGATCGAAACAGCCTCTTTGCCGGCCGCTACTCAGCCCTCCGCGACGCGCCCATCCGCAGCCTGAGCAACCCCGAGCTAGAATACTGGCCCCCAAAGGGTCTGCGTCGCCTTCGCTGCCGTCGAGTGAGAGACGGCCAATTCGCCAGCCTGCTCGCGGCCTGTCCCCGCCTGGAGCTCATCCGCAGTGACTACGCTAGCGGGGCCCTCTTGGATACAGCCGTCGTTGACTGCTACAGTCGCCAGCGCGGCCTCAACTTTGCCGCCAACCACTTCCGTCTCTACCGAGCCAGAGGCGACCCAGGGAATCTGGCAGTGCGGGAGACGCTGGAGCTGGTGGTGAGGGAGATTATCGCCTGGGCCCCCTACCTCCGGCTAGAGGAGTTGGCGGAGTGCGGTTGCAGCGAGGAGGACTGCTTCCGCCTCGTCTTGGCCTTCCCCAGCCTCCCAGACGTTCGCATTCGCTGTCGCGGCATTTTCTTTTTCCAGCGCTGTCTTTTCTAGACCAATCATCCTTGTTGTACTATCGTTGTGCTATCGCTTCGCTGTATTGTAACTTGAAGAACTTTGATCCCCTTCTTAGCAAAAATGTGGCAAACGTAAATGTCTCACTTGACGAAGAGACAATATCTGCAACAAGGATCACAGGGAAGCAAGGCAACAAGAAAGGGAAGGAACGCTACAGAATGCATCCACATAATGGGGAACAAAAGTGAACATCAGACGAAGCCAAAGTTTTTGGCCTTGATGGCCAGCTTGAGCTTTGCTTGCAGGATGGCCTTCGTAGAGTACAGCGGCACATACAACCTTCAACCCTTCTTTCATTACTCTCACCCTTCTTTCATTACTCTCCATCAAACATACTCCAAAACAGCCACTATCAAAATGATATGTAAAATTATACAATCAAATATAAAAGCCATTGAATGTAAGAGCCTACGCCTAACCGACTGATGCAGGTGTTGGCGGTGGGCAAATGCGTGTCATCCGGTGGGCGGATCATGACGGAGGGCAGAGGCTGGAAAGCCTCTTCCGAACTGGGCAGTGCAGGACTCCCAGTCCAGAAGTAGACGAGCTCCTGCCGCTCTTCCGGACTCAGACGCCTCAGGGTGGACCAGAACCAGCGCTTGAATCGCGTCTTCAATACTTCCTTCCTGACTTTCACCCCGAATAGGAGCAAGAGAAAGGGACGAGTTGCTCAGAGGAGGCGGAGCTCTCGTCGGCAAAGGAGGTGTAGCTCTGGAGTAGGCTGATGCTGATGTCCGCCACTCCGCAGAGCAGCAGTCGCAGGTCCTCTGCCTGGATCTTGCGCAGAGCGGACTCCGGCAGGACGTCCATCAGTCCCTCTTTCATCGCCTTCAAGACCCCATTGGGGTTGGACCTGGTCCTATGAGGCCAAAGAGGGTTAACCTGAAGAGCCTTGTGGGGGTGCAGGAGCATGCGATGGCGAACGTAGGCGTAGACGTAGTCCTGGACGTTGTCCCCGGTTACGGGCTTCTCGCTCCCGCCCGCCACCAGCTCCACCGTCTCTCCACCCTAGAACGGGACGTCCTTAGGAAAAGAAACAAGGAGCTGGTGTTGGGGGGTGGTAGGGAACCTCGAGAGCAGAGAGAGTGAGGGTGAAGCAGAGGCCAAGGTCGGCGGCCTCGGCGGGGTTGGCGGCCATCTGACGTAGGTTATCGAAGAGCACCGGGTCGAAGAAGGCCAAGTCCCACCTGGCCATCCACTCATCTCTCCAGGGGCTAAGGTGTAAACTAGGGCTACCAATTGAGCTGGCGTCCGAGGAGGAACTTGAAGACGTGGCGACAGAGCGGCAGTGGGAGGAGCTCGTTCTGCTGGAGGCAGAGTCCGATCAGTCTGTAATTGAAGGGGTAGAGGTGGGATGAGAGGAAGGAAGAGGAGGCTGAGAAAGAAAGGACCGGCCGACATTGCGGAAGGCGTTGAGGCGAGGAGGAGAATTTCTGCCGGGAAGCGGGGCGTAGGAAGAGGCGGGGCCGCCGGGCTGGAAGAACAGCGGCGCATCGTCCACCAGCTCGTCCGGGTCCAGCGTGCTCAGCGATCGCACCTTTTTCACTGACAATCAACCACTATTACCTCCCCTAATCCTAATCAAAGCCTCAAAGACCGATTTCGAGCCAATCAAATTGCAAAGGGAATCAAAATGCGCAGCCTACTTGGATTGCTTTTGGGCGGCGGTGGGGGCGGCTCCGATGGCTGTTGGTCAGGCGCTGCTGCGGTTGGCTGCTGAGGCGCCGGCTGTTCCTCAGGCGGCGGCCATAGGTCGTCCACGCGGAGGAAGTTGGGCGTGGAGGCGGAGGGTGGGATGGCGGCGGGGTCGGGAGGCTCGGCGGAGGCGGCGAGGACGAGCTCCGCGGCCTCGCCCACCGTGGAGCGGAGCAGCTCCTCCTGCGCCAGCAGCGTCATCAGCTGCCCCGTCGACAGCTCCAGCAGCATCCCCGTTATCTTCGCCGCCATCGCCTGCAAGGGGAGAGACAGAGAGCTGGGGAGGAT
The DNA here is from genome assembly GCA_030248095.1 of Ptycholaimellus sp. GST1_10. NCBI lineage: Eukaryota > Metazoa > Nematoda > Chromadorea > Chromadorida > Chromadoridae > Ptycholaimellus > Ptycholaimellus sp. GST1_10. The sequence continues at coordinate 55,527 of JASANA010006359.1, forward strand.
GGAGGGATGGAAGGAAAAGAGGCTGACGGGTCGAATGGCGCGGACTTTGGGGTAGAGGCGCTCCCCGATGGCCTCCTTGCTGGCGTCCCAGATCTCTCGGTTGGCCAGAGCGTCGGCTGCCGGGGCACCGCCGCCCTCCTGCCCTGCGGCACCCTCGCCGAAGAATGGCGGGGCATCTGACCATTTGTAGATGAGCTGAGAATATTGGGAAAGGCTCAAATGCCTGGTGAGAGGACGTAGCGACGGCCCATGGCCACGTGCATGGCGTGGAGTGGAGAGCGACGGCGGGCGGACTCCCGACGATTCCTGTCCTGGTTCCGCAGTCGATTCCAGAGCTCTGAGGCCAGCTTCTTTAGGCATTCCTATGAGATGATTGGGAATAGAGGGTAGGGTACGCTGGGAGGTGGCAGAGGTGGTGGTCTGTCGTGTGGCGGGTGGAGGCGGCTGGACTTGGTCGAGCATGGGCAGCGGCTCCTGGGCAAGCAGGGCATCCGCGACCACGGCGTAGAAACTGCGGGCAACACCGGATCCTTCGCCGGGTTCGTCTCAAGAGTGGGGTGGCTGAGGTAGAGTGAAGCATACGAGGGAGGAGGAAGGAAGGGAACCTTTGAAGATGACCTTCACTTTGTGGACGCTGAGTGGATGGGGCCCGGAGGAGAAGCGACGGCTGTGGTGGTTGTTCAGCGCCTTTATCATACCCTGGATCTGCAACAGCTCTCATTCAAGCCCTGACCTCATGAGACAGGGTGACTCATTTTACCAGCTGGCAACGCTCCCTTGGGACCTCGATGAGGAGGTCTTTGTTCTGCAGGTTGCGCAGACGCTCCATCTCCTTCCGGAACCTCGCCTCCCGCACCTCCAACCCCATCCCCTTCTTTCCATCAAATACCTCAGAGCAACAGAATAAACCGGGAAGCCAGCCAGGGCGAGCATGGGTGGATCAGCGTGGTTTCTGGCTGTGGGCGGTAAGGCGGAGAGGTGGTTTGAGAAGAGCTTGGCGAGGACGGGGAGGGCGAGACGCCAGCGGGCGAGGGCGCGCTCCACGGCGGGCTCGTAGGCGGCGGGCGGCTGGACGATGACGGAGGGACGGGCCGCTGAGGCTCGGGCCACCCCCAGACAGCGAGGACCCAGCAGACCCCGCTCCTCCGCCTCCGTCTCGTGCTGGCTGCTGGTTTTGAGGCGCCCTACTACACCGAACAGAGCTTCTCGACAGCTCTCCGGACGCAGCAGACCCGCGTTCACTGTAGCCAAGGATGGGTGAGCAAGCTGGGTGAGCTGGCCTGGGTTGGAAGAGAAGAAAGCTGAGAGGAGGTGGGGAAAGGGGAAGAAGGAGGATGAAAAGACCGGAAAGTGGAAGGGAGTCCTTGGCGGTGCGTTGGAAGGGCGGTAGATCGATGGGCATGCCGGGATAGGCGAGACTGGGCGAGCGCTGGAAGAAGCTCCGCACTGTGCCCTCCGTCAGCTCCTCTTCTGGCGGGACCTGTCCAAGACAGGCCATAATAAGCCATGTGAGTGTCTGGCTAGGGAAGGGATGGCCTACGTGGGTCTTGTGCGGACTGCGTAGGAGCGGCCCCGGTTCGTCGGCCTCCAGTGCCACGTGCAGGGCATCCTCAGCCTCCGATGCTTCCCGAGCTCGTGCCTCCAGCCACAGCAGGTACGCATCGCCCACATACGCCACATGCCTGTCACACACTTTCGTTTTAGCTCTCGTTTTAGCTTTAGCAAAAAGCCGAGCCTAAGATATTCATCAGTGACAAGAGGGAAAGGTCTAGATAAGTTGTACTACTTCAGAGTTCTTTTTTCTGTCCTGGCCTCGTTCAGGAAAAAGATTGGGTAACCGAAGTGCCAGAATGTCGAGTACGGGGAACTCTTCCGCATGCTCCCCGCTTTGGCCCCTAAGAAGGCTGAGCAGATAGGCGACAAAGTCCCGTCGAGCGCTGGACGAGGACTGGCGAGTGCTGCTTCCCCCGCCTCCACTCTCATTCTCCTGTTCCACTGCAATCACATTTCCTCAACCATCTTCCACCTCATTATTTCGAGTTGTTTAGGAGTTAGTGAAGTGAGATGGCTGCACACACGGCACTGGATTACCAGAGGAAACTCTGTTCCAGCCATCCAGGCGAATGGTGGCCGAGGCTGACACATTGCCGTAGCGATCTGGCATATCTCCTGGCGCAGTGGAGAATAGAAGGCTGGTTGAAAGAAAGAGAAGTAGGCAAGCCTCGGTTGGTGGAGCTGTGAGAGGCAGTCGGGATGGCCGATTGGAGGAGGTTGGGTCCGGCAGCGCTGGGCTGATTCACGGCAGCCAAGGCGGCACCGAATCGCAGCTGGGCCTCTGCCCCGTCCAGCACTCCGCCCAACCACGCCCACGCTCCGTCCAGGCTACGCTCCACCTCTCCCTACAACTCTACTCCTTCCCCACCTACCCTACTTAGAGCACCTTAGCCGAACTGAAACACAGCTTGAATAGGGGGGCGCATAGTCTTGAAAAGGAACCAGGATCCGCTGAGCCTCCTCATGTTTGAGGGCGAGGACGACGGGGAGGCCGGGCGCTAGGAGGCTGTAGGCGAGCAGGGTCTGAATCTGGGCGGCCAGCTCTCGGACAAGGAGGTTGAAGGTGCGCGCGAGCTGGTTGGCAGAGGCCGTGGTGGAGGGGGCCTCCGGTGCCTGTGCCCCGGCCGCCTCCGCCTCCCTCGCCTGGCTCATGGCGGCGGCCAGCTGGCGTCCACCGGCGGCATTCGTGGCGCTGGCCAGGGCTCTGGCAGCGCCCGCCGCCCGCCCCGTGTCCAGGAAGATGAACGGAGCCCCGGCCTGCTTTCATCATGGACTCCTCTTTGGGTGGAAGAGAGGGGAAGAGAGAGGCGCAGAACGTCAGTAGAGCCGGCGGAGAGGCCGTGCTGGTGCGCGGCGCGACGGTGGGCCCAGCTGAGGGCACTGCGGAAGGTCCCGGCCGCGCTGGCCCGCTGGCGACGCCGCACCTCCTCATCTACGATGGCTTCGTCTCTGGCCGCGCCGGTGGACTCATCGCCTTCTCCCCGTCGCCCCTCTCCTGCAACTGCTTCTATGATTGAATGAATGGGGGCAGAGAGAAAAGGGGAGGATGAGTACCGGATGGCTGATAGGCAGGCGATGGGTCGCGGACGGGCGGGGCGGCGTTGATGGCGCCGATGGAGGCCGCTGCGCTGCCCACGGCCGTGTCCGAGGAGGTCGCCGTCGGCCCGACGCTGGCCTGGGCTGCGGCGGGGGCTGCGACGTCAGCTTCGGAGCCATCGCTGTCTCCCTCTTCGTCCTCCTCCGACTCACGAACCTCTTCTGTCTCACCACCTGCAGGGTGTTTGGATTGAGAGCTGGCAGGGGTGAGAGGGAAAAGAGAAAGCACCGTCGTCACGATCTTCGCCTTCAGGGCGAGTGGCGGTCTCTCCGCCGCCTTCTCCCTCCTCGCCGCCGGAATCCTCTGAGGCTGCAGTACAGGCCAAGATTGAGCTCTGGAACAAGATGCTTGGAGGGATGGGACCGAAAGAGTTCTCATCATCATCCTCAGAGTTGTAGAAGTCCTGGGAATCCGCGGCCGCCATCTCGTCCTGCTCCAGTGGCTGGGCCTCGTCTCAAGCAAGTGGGGTCTATGAGGAGAGGAGGCTTGGAGGAGAGAAGGTTCAAAGTGCACCAGGAGCCTCATCTCGAAGGGTGCGATCGGTGGGCACATCCTGGCTGGCGTCCGGGTCTGTCTCCATCCCGTCACCGGAGTCCAGGTTCAGGACCGTGCCTCCAAGTCACCTCCCAGTCTTCAGATGTTCGAAGGGCTGGGCGAAGGGGATGGATGGACCGGAGACAGAGGATGAAGGATTGGCGGCTGCCCGGGGCAGACTGAAGAAAGGATTGCGGACTGCAGGGGTCGGTGTCCCAGTCCTCTCCGCCTCCTCCTCCCCAGTCCCGTGTCTTCTGCGTCTGCAACACCTTCCCTCACTTCAGCCTTCCTTTCAGTAGCTGACTACCCCAAAGGCCTTTAATTGGCTCACTGCCAGATTGAGAATGAAAAAAAGGTGTGTGAAGGAAACCTAGGGTGAATGGGGGTCTCCGCGTCGGAGTCCGGGTCCGAGGCGGTGGTCTCGGCAGCAGCGATTGGTGCCAGTGCGGAGGAGGTGCTGCTCTCCAGCCTGTGAGGCCTGGCAGAGCGCTGGTGGGGGTGCTGGCGGCCGCCGGAGGCGCTCTGGTCGGAGAAGAGGCGATGGGGGAAGTCGAGGGCGGAGGAGGCCGTGAAGGTGGCGGTGGGTTTGAGGATGCCCAGGCGGACGGGGGCCAGCAGGGCATCCGCCGCCCCCGCCAGCTCCGCCATGCAGTACGGCACCAGGGCCGAGAACACCTGATGAGTGGGTGGAGGGACTGAGGGTGCCTGGAAGGAGAAATGGGTGAAGAGAACCCGTCGGCACTTGGCGATGGCGTCGGAGGCGTTGGCGGAGGAGCGTTTGGAGGCGCTGGGGGCGCCGGGCTGGGGTGCGCAGAGGGAGGTGACGACGAAGACGCGGATGACGGAGCGGCAGAAGCGAGCCGCCAGCTGCCCCGCCTCCGCGTCCCGCCCATCGTTCACCTCCCGGATCAGCGTCGTCAGCAGGGTGTCCAGCAGCTGCAGAAAGAAATGAACAGAAATGAACTGGCTGAGGAGATGAGAGGGAGAAGGGGAGGGGAAGAGATGGGAGAGTAAAATAGGGGAGAGTAAAGGAGGGTAGAGTAAAAGAGGGGAGACTAACAGAGGATTTGCACTTGCCGATGAGAGTGTTGACGAGCTGGTCGAGGTTGGCGACGCCGCTCTGGGCGGCCAGGTAGAAGTCCGCCTCGCTGAGCAGGGCGCTGGGGGCAGGAGTGGGGCGGAGGCCGCGAGCCAAGGCGGAGCGAAGAGCGGGCCAGTGGCTGAGCAGCTTCTCGCCAGCCTTGGCCGCGAAGGAGGGCGGCTCAAGGTCGTGCTCCGGCATCTCGGACTCACCCGACGACGCTGACTACAATCCATTCTCTATTATTCCAGATGTGGATGAAAAGAGCAAAATTGTCTAGTTGTTTTAGATAAATTTGAGATTTGTTTCAAATGGGGAGAAAAAAGGGGAAGAGGCTAAAAAACAAAACCGCCAAACAACGGGAGAGAGAAAGAGGAAGCCCCCGAACCCGGCCGCCAGAAAACCCGTGAAAGGTAGATAAGAGAAGAAAGGGACCTTGGCAGCTTTGGAGCGACTGGGTCGGTACTGTCGTCGCTCAAAGGCCTGTCGAGCCTCTGTGCGGATGAGGAAGTGCAGGAGGTCCTCGCCCTTGGCGTTGGGGCGCTGTACGAGGTTGGTGTGGGCGAGGAGGTGAAAGAAACCTTGGCAGCTTTGGAGCGACTGGGTCGGTACTGTCGTCGCTCAAAGGCCTGTCGAGCCTCTGTGCGTATGAGGAAGTGGAGGAGGTCCTCGCCCTTGGCGTTGGGGCGCTGTACGAGGTTGGTGTGGGCGAGGAGGTGAAAGAAACCTTGGCAGCTTTGGAGCGACTGGGTCGGTACTGACGTCGCTCAAAGGCCTGTCGAGCCTCGGTGCGTATGAGGAAGTGGAGGAGGTCCTCGCCCTTGGCGTTGGGGCGCTGTACGAGGTTGGTGTGGGCGAGGAGGTGAAAGAAACCTTGGCAGCTTTGGAGCGACTGGGTCGGTACTGACGTCGCTCAAAGGCCTGTCGAGCCTCGGTGCGTATGAGGAAGTGGAGGAGGTCCTCGCCCTTGGCGTTGGGGCGCTGTACGAGGTTGGTGTGGGCGAGGAGGTGAAAGAAACCTTGGCAGCTTTGGAGCGACTGGGTCGGTACTGACGTCGCTCAAAGGCCTGTCGAGCCTCGGTGCGTATGAGGAAGTGGAGGAGGTCCTCGCCCTTGGCGTTGGGGCGCTGTACGAGGTTGGTGTGGGCGAGGAGGTGAAAGAAACCTTGGCAGCTTTGGAGCGACTGGGTCGGTACTGACGTCGCTCAAAGGCCTGTCGAGCCTCGGTGCGTATGAGGAAGTGGAGGAGGTCCTCGCCCTTGGCGTTGGGGCGCTGTACGAGGTTGGTGTGGGCGAGGAGGTGAAAGAAACCTTGGCAGCTTTGGAGCGACTGGGTCGGTACTGACGTCGCTCAAAGGCCTGTCGAGCCTCGGTGCGTATGAGGAAGTGGAGGAGGTCCTCGCCCTTGGCGTTGGGGCGCTGTACGAGGTTGGTGTGGGCGAGGAGGTGAAAGAAACCTTGGCAGCTTTGGAGCGACTGGGTCGGTACTGACGTCGCTCAAAGGCCTGTCGAGCCTCGGTGCGTATGAGGAAGTGGAGGAGGTCCTCGCCCTTGGCGTTGGGGCGCTGTACGAGGTTGGTGTGGGCGAGGAGGTGAAAGAAACCTTGGCAGCTTTGGAGCGACTGGGTCGGTACTGACGTCGCTCAAAGGCCTGTCGAGCCTCGGTGCGTATGAGGAAGTGGAGGAGGTCCTCGCCCTTGGCGTTGGGGCGCTGTACGAGGTTGGTGTGGGCGAGGAGGTGAAAGAAACCTTGGCAGCTTTGGAGCGACTGGGTCGGTACTGACGTCGCTCAAAGGCCTGTCGAGCCTCGGTGCGTATGAGGAAGTGGAGGAGGTCCTCGCCCTTGGCGTTGGGGCGCTGTACGAGGTTGGTGTGGGCGAGGAGGTGAAAGAAACCTTGGCAGCTTTGGAGCGACTGGGTCGGTACTGACGTCGCTCAAAGGCCTGTCGAGCCTCGGTGCGTATGAGGAAGTGGAGGAGGTCCTCGCCCTTGGCGTTGGGGCGCTGTACGAGGTTGGTGTGGGCGAGGAGGTGAAAGAAACCTTGGCAGCTTTGGAGCGACTGGGTCGGTACTGACGTCGCTCAAAGGCCTGTCGAGCCTCGGTGCGTATGAGGAAGTGGAGGAGGTCCTCGCCCTTGGCGTTGGGGCGCTGTACGAGGTTGGTGTGGGCGAGGAGGTGAAAGAAACCTTGGCAGCTTTGGAGCGACTGGGTCGGTACTGACGTCGCTCAAAGGCCTGTCGAGCCTCGGTGCGTATGAGGAAGTGGAGGAGGTCCTCGCCCTTGGCGTTGGGGCGCTGTACGAGGTTGGTGTGGGCGAGGAGGTGAAAGAAACCTTGGCAGCTTTGGAGCGACTGGGTCGGTACTGACGTCGCTCAAAGGCCTGTCGAGCCTCGGTGCGTATGAGGAAGTGGAGGAGGTCCTCGCCCTTGGCGTTGGGGCGCTGTACGAGGTTGGTGTGGGCGAGGAGGTGAAAGAAACCTTGGCAGCTTTGGAGCGACTGGGTCGGTACTGACGTCGCTCAAAGGCCTGTCGAGCCTCGGTGCGTATGAGGAAGTGGAGGAGGTCCTCGCCCTTGGCGTTGGGGCGCTGTACGAGGTTGGTGTGGGCGAGGAGGTGAAAGAAACCTTGGCAGCTTTGGAGCGACTGGGTCGGTACTGACGTCGCTCAAAGGCCTGTCGAGCCTCGGTGCGTATGAGGAAGTGGAGGAGGTCCTCGCCCTTGGCGTTGGGGCGCTGTACGAGGTTGGTGTGGGCGAGGAGGTGAAAGAAACCTTGGCAGCTTTGGAGCGACTGGGTCGGTACTGACGTCGCTCAAAGGCCTGTCGAGCCTCGGTGCGTATGAGGAAGTGGAGGAGGTCCTCGCCCTTGGCGTTGGGGCGCTGTACGAGGTTGGTGTGGGCGAGGAGGTGAAAGAAACCTTGGCAGCTTTGGAGCGACTGGGTCGGTACTGACGTCGCTCAAAGGCCTGTCGAGCCTCGGTGCGTATGAGGAAGTGGAGGAGGTCCTCGCCCTTGGCGTTGGGGCGCTGTACGAGGTTGGTGTGGGCGAGGAGTCGGGCGAGGAGCTCGAAGCGGGCAGTCTGGTTGCCTTGAACGAGGGCGCAGCAGTTGCAGCGCTCCCAGCAGTCGCAGTAGGCCGTCGGCGAGGTGCGCTTCAGCTTGCAGTCGTGGCCTTTGTGACACACCGCCGCGCACTCTGTGCAGCAGCAGAACGACCCCGTCAGACCTGATGTCAATTCATAATTCAGGCCACTTGTGCCAGGCTCAAAGGAAATGATGTTTGCCTTTTTTCGTACTCATCATAAACTAAGTCATGAATGTTGGAAATAAGGGCAAAGACAGGAAAAGAGTGAACCACAAGTACGGCATTCGAAGATGTCCTGGTTGATGTGCTCCTGGCCGGTCCAGGTGAAGCTGCAGGTGTCGTTGTAGCAGAGGGTGAAGAGGGGATTGTCGTCCGCCTCCGCATCCTTGGGGCAGATCATGGCCAGCAAGGCTTCGGCCTCCCCGCCGCTCCCCGTACCCACCACCGCCGCCACCCCGCGAGCACTGTCCCACAGACGCAAGGCCGCCGTGTAGGAGCGCTGACGCACCGCCAGCATGAACGGTGTGCAGCCCCAGGCATCCCTCAATCAGCCTTTCAGTCCTCTTTTCAATCCTCAGTCTGCCAGTGAGCGAGGGAACCGATGGGAGAGAAGTTCCAGGAGGTCGGAGGTGAGAGCGGAGTGCTCCAGTAGGTAGGAGAGGATGTCCAGGGCGGCGGCCTGCCGAGCCTTGGGCTCGGCGAGGGGAGAGCTGGCGACAAGGCCATCCAAGGCTTCCGCCTCTGCTGTAGAGGCGGCAGTAGGCGAGGGCTTCTCCTCCGCTTTCCCTGGCGGCAGGAAGCCGCTCTCCAGTCCGCGGGCTGCTCGCCGTGCTGCGTTACCCGCCAGCTCGGCCAGCCCCATCACGTTTGCTTCCCTAAAATAGGCTCAACTGGTGCGGTTCAAGGGAATCATATTCGTAGTGAAAACAGTGCTATCAGCATAGTACCAGATCCTTATCGGAGAGGTCCAAAATTCAAGCTTTTTAGTCCGCTAGGTGAAACATGGGAAAAGTGAGTAGGGATAGTAACCCTCGAGCTCCAATGAGTGCCTCCCAGCGCTCGTCGAAATGACTGCGCATGCTGGCCGCCGCCGAGCCTGTCGCCGGGGCTTCTCTGCAAATGCTGCCATCACTCCAGCCCCTCTCATTCGCCCCCAGCCCGAGAACCCGCTGGCCTGCTGGAGGCTGGATGAAGCTGCGTCCGCTTGGTCCCGGTTGCGAGCGGCGGCGGCGAGGAGGGCGAGGAGGTGGAGGATGTTCCGGTTCCCGTCCACGCGCCCATTCACCACCTCTGCCTGCGCCCGGTCCAGGTCTGCAGGCCCTTTGTGTTTGGCTAGGGGTGGGGGTTAGAAAGAAGGGCAAGTGAACTCTTCTCCTCCCCCAGGCGCTCCATGAAGGCCTTGACGGAGGGGAGGTCGGCGTGGAGGACGTGGCGGATGAGGCTGGAGGGTTTCAGGAACAGCGCCGTCACGCACGCCTTCTTCCCACCTGTGCCAAACAGCTCAGCTCTTCTTCCTAGCGAGGACTTAGGAGTAGAGATGCCTTTGATGGAGAAGAGGCCGAGGGCGAGGACGCTGGCGGGGGGCAGGAGGAGAGGCGGGGGCTGGTGAAGGCCGCCGGCGGAGTCGCTGACGAGGGGGAATAGGCAGCCGTTGCCGTCCCGCAGGACCACCAGCCCGCCCTCCCCGTTCACGTTCACCAGCTTCGGCTGGTAGGCCTGAGAGGAGAAGATTGGATGCTGGGTAGGCGTGAAGAGGCATGGAAAAAGAAAGACCTTGGTGCCAGCCAGAGCCTGGGGCTTGGCCAGGACGCGTTGGCGCTTCTCCGTCCGCCCCGTCACACCGCAGCGGACCAGCAGCAACTCTCCGCCCTGCTCCATCAGCATCACCATTCCTGCACCCTCCCTCACTTCTTCTCTAAGGGGGCGAGAGATGGGGAGGGATGGAAGGGGCACCGTTGTTGTCCAGGATGAGGTCGAGGATGCCGACGGCGTGGGGCATGATGAGCTTCTTGGGCTCAGCTTGGACGACGCGTGGGGTCCGTGGCCCGCTCGCCTCCCCCACCAGCACCAGCTCCTCCGTCTTGATCATCCTCACGGCCGCCTTGAAGCCCGCCACCGAGCTCACGTCCGGCAGCCGCCCCTCCGCGTCCGGGAACACTACTCCGCACGTTCCTGCTTCTCTCTGCGGCTCCTGTAGACATCATACAGTCTTAGACTGTAGATAGTCTTAGAGAAGAAGAGATACCAAGACAACGAGTCCAGTATGGGAGTTGGGCGGAGTGGTGGAGATGAAGAAGACCTCCTTCAGACTCCACGCCTCCTCCTTCATCCGCACTCCCCCGCCTCCGTCCAGCTGCGCCCTCGACGCCGTCCGCTTCATTCCCACCCGCACCTCCTCCGACGTGGCCTTCAAGCTCCTCCCATTCTCTCCTCCTACTCCTCCCCTCAAACCAGCTCCACCTGCGCGGCCTCCGGAGCCGGCATCTGGTCCATGGGCGCCGCAGCCATCTGGCCAGGACTGAGGCCGAGGTCGGGCCGAAGACGGAAGCGGCAGGTCTCGCTGAGGGTCCAGGCAGACTCCTGCAGTTGGCCCAGCTCCGCCCCGGCCGCGGAGAGGCGGAAGGCCAGGCTGCCGGCCTCGTAGAGCGGCTGGGAGCGCAGCGCCACACGACTGCCTTCCGTTAGACGGCTGGCGGTCGGCGGCGAGGGCTTGGCGGCCCGGGCCTTCTCCCACTCTCGCTTACGACTGCCGTACGGCCAGACGCCCCACCAGTAGACCAGGCCCGGGCCCACCAGCGCCATGCTCAGCAGGCCCGAGCTTTCCACCTGATGAAGCAGAGAATTGCTCACTGGATGCGTCAAGCATCTTTGAACTCCATTCATCTTCATAAGAGAAGGCGTAATGTATGTTGAAGGAGAAGGGAGGTGTGGTGGAAAACCTGGGTGGCAGGCCCGGCGGGCAGGAGGGTGAAGGGGAAGTCGAGGGTGGCAGCAGCCAGACGGCCGAGGCTGGCGTCCACGAAGCTGCCCACGCGCCCCTTGCCGCTGAGCAGGGTGACGCGGAGGAGGGTGGCCTTGAAGGCGCTGATCTTCTCCCCGCCGCCCAGCCCCAGCTTTCCCAGCCGCGGGTGGCTCTCCTGCAATTCCATCTGCTTTCAGCAATCCTCTGACAGCTGAGAAAGGCAACCTTGGACGGCTTTTCCTCCTCCCAGGGCCAGGTGTAGAGTAGGCCGTCCCGAAGCGCCAGCAGTTCGCTGGCCAGCGCTCCGATGGACTTGAAACGCAGTGCCTCTCCCTTCTGAAAAAGAGATGGTCAAAAGTAGGCTATGAAATTGCTAGGCTGAGGTAGGCGATGACCTCATCGGTCCAGAACTGCAAGCTGTTGCCGAGATTTAGCGGGGAAGGACTGGGCCCACCCTTCTCTTCACGTCGTTCGGAGGCCCTCTCTGCACCGCCGCCACCCGTGCCCTGCCTCTCCAGCTGACCTGCACCCTCTACTGCCTCTCTACCCCAATACTTCTCCGGGGCTAGCTGGAGCAATAACCCCTGAGGCGCCTAGAAGAGTTGGCAAAGGCGTCGAAGACGCCGTCGGCGTAGAGGGCGTCAGGGTCGAGGACGACGTGAGGGTTGTTTGGGTCTGCGCTCTGGAGGCCGGCGTCGAGGAGGCTGATCAGCTCTTCGGGTAGGTAGGCGTCCGCGGCGCCCTCCTCCTCCTCCCCCTCCTCGTCCTCTCGGGAGAGGAGGTTGTTCACCGCCTGGTTCACGTCCAGATTCGTCCGCTGCAGCTCGCGGACTATCGCCTCTCGCGACTTCCCCTGCAGCACCACCTGGAAGAAGAAAGAGGTTGCAGATGTTGCTGGATGGAGGGGAGAGAGGAGGCTGTCACCTGAGCCTGTGCTATGAGGTCCTCAGGGATGGCGGAGGCGGGAATGAGGGGGCGGCCTACGATCACACTCCGAGCACCACGCCCGCCTTGTCGTGACTGAAGCACCATGCGTCGGATCTCAAACCACTCTTTCATCGACGTCAGCCCTTCTTTGCTAAAGCTTGAAAAAAGGTTAGGTAAAGGGAGATAGGAGGTACCTTGGCAGTGCGGCTGTTGAGGTAACGCTCGGCGCCGCTCTGGAACATGCTGCTGCTGTTGGTGGTATTGGAGGAAGCGTTGGTGGCTCCGCCGCCCTTCCCCTTCCCTTCCTTCCCGCTTCCACTCCCTTCCAACCGCTCTCCCTCCACCGACAGCCCCACTCGACCCACCTGCATCCTTCTTTCAATCCACCTCTCCACCAATCCCTTGACGAACAAGAACTGTGATTGCACTGATCACCATTCTTCTCTGCCAATCCCTCTCACATCGCATATCTCAGCCCCTCCTTCTCTTTTCGTTTGAAGGAGCCGTTATGCTCCTCCTTGTTCCTCAGATAAATCTGAGTCCCCGAAAAAAGAAGAAACACGATTGCGAAGTGCAAAGAATAGTGCAAAATGAGGAACCCTTCCGTCGTCGAGACGAAAGGCGAGGTGGGCAGGGCCGACGGCCATCTCCACAATGTCATGCTCCGCTATGCGCAGGAACTGTGCTGGTACTGTGTAGCCGTAGCGATTGAGTCGCTCCGCTGTCCCGCTTGCCCTCAACAGCCCCCCAAATCAACACCGCCAGCAGAAGCTTCCAGAAGCAGTGGGGCTCACTTTTTGTGGAACAATTGGTCGGCATCTGAGCCGAGAGGGTGGACGAAGAACTGCAGCGAGCCTTCGCCTGACATCTCTATCAACGAACTCACTCCCTTACTCCATGGCTAATCTCTGCAATTGGGCTGAGGCTAAGTCTTGCAAGGCGGGTAAGGGCTGCAGTGGAAGGCTAGAGGGTGCGTTTGGTGCCTGATGTCAGGGGTCCCCATTTCCCCCTTCCCCTCCCCCACTGCCTGCGCATCAAAAGCGCCAACTACGAAAAACACACCTGGGTACTCGGCTGCTTTGAGGTGCCTAAAAAATGTCAAAAGAAAGCACAAAGGTTCGCACAAATGTATCAAATGTGAACTGATGGTTGAGCTCAAAATCGTTCAGTTCAAAACTCCATAACGTCAGTCGAAAATGCTTTTTTAAACAGATGAAGCGTATCTTGGCAGAACTGTAAAGATCTACGCAGAAAAATTTACTGCAGAAAATCCGAAATGTGTGCAGTTTCAGTAGCTTGCGGCTAGCCAGCTGATCAAAACTCTTCCTTCACCACTCACAATTAGCAGCTATGGAGTGCAGCATTTGCTGGGAAGGCTACACCGATGAGCTATACACCGTCACCCTTCAATGCGGCCACCTCTTTCACGACGTCCTCTTTCCTTATAGGCTTTTCTGACATGAAAAATCCCTAAAACCTCTTTGCAGCCATGCATCAAGCGCTGGCTGGCCGGGAAGCTTGGCTGCCCCGTTTGCAAATCCGGAAACATCTTCCCCATCATCCGCCTCTATCTGGTCTCCAGAGGGCATCAGCAGTCTAGCCCTGATCAGCACTCGCTTCTACAACTTATCAATCGCAAAGGTTGGTCTCCAGTCCTGCAAAGAAAATGATGTGGCTGAAATGAGGTGTGTTGATGGGGACAGGCGAGCTGGTGCGTGAGCAAGGTCGAGCTAAGTCGGAGGAAAACCATCTACAGCGCCAGCTGCTGGATTCCCAGAGGGAGTTGGATGAGGAGCGACGCCATTTTCATCGTCCCTATTCTTTTTCCTACGCCCTCCAATCTATAAGCAGACATTGGACTGGCAGATGAGCTAGCGGATCGGGGTCGAGTTCTAGAGCAGAGGGAGACACGCATTCGACTTCTGGAGCGTCGTCTAGCGGCCAATGTCACGTTTCTGGCGCAGGAGCGGGAGGAGAAGGAGGAGTTGAAGGCCCAGTTGCTTCGTCAATCATCTTCCAGTGCGGAAGCCGAAGTGGGGCAGAGTGTATGAAGAGTAGCTTCTGTTGAAGAGGCAGAGCAGGCGGACGATGAAGAGTGGAAGAAGGAGAAGGCGGATACGGAGCCGACGGAAGAGAAGAAGCAGGCAGAAGAGCAGAGAGGGAAGAAAGAAGAGACGGAGGAGAAGGAGACGAAGGAGCAGAAAGAAGCAGCGCTGGGGATTAGCCGTGCTCTATGGCTTACTCTTGGTGCTCAGCAGCAGCTTCAAGGTTAACTAACCCCTTCTTCATCTACCTCACGCCATATACTGTGGCCAATTCAGAGAGCATTCGACGACTGGGCAACGAATGGGCCACCGAAAAGGGTGCCTCAGTCTGTCTTGCTCTTAGCACTGATTTGTTTTTGTATTATTTGAGACAATGGTGAAGAAAAGGGGTTCCAGCACCGTCGCAGAATTCGCAGAAGCAGCTTTTAGGCTCCATGCTTCGTCCAAAGCAAGAGAGTCGTGATATTTGTAGTAATAGATAGGTTCTTAAACGAGCTTTTCTGAAAAGGTCAAATGAGATTT
>JASANA010006362.1:0-46514 GCA_030248095.1 Ptycholaimellus sp. GST1_10
GAGTTCAAGCTTCATCTCCTCTTCATCAACCTCTTCTACTCTCTCATCCTTCCCAACAGCCCTCTCTAGGGCTAGAGTGGAGTCAGAACAGAGGTCAAGAAGATGAGCTCCGAGCAGCCCGGCGCCTCTGCCGCGGGCTTGCCCTTACCTCTCCCGCTTCGCCCTCCGTCTCCCAGAACTTCCCCATCGACTGCGGCCATGCCTGCGACGCCCGAGCATCACCTCCCCAACCAGATCAAGTGCTTCCGGTGCCAGGACATCTACTGCCTCGCCGGCCTCTCCAACGCCTTCTCTCCCTCCGGCGCCGCCTCCAAGACCGCCTTCCGAGCCCTGGAGGCCCGCCACAACATCTCCAAGGCCATCGCCCCCGAGGAGTGGACCGAGAGCACCCGCCCCTTCCTCTTCATCTGCCCGCCCTGTGAGTTGGGCCTCGGACGCTCTCCTCACCCTCTCCTGCTACAGCTCAAGGATCAAGGCCTACTCAAGCACACCTCCTACCACGAGTACTCCTACATCGGCCCCACCCGCTTCGAGACTCACACAGGTCTTCCCTTCCAATGATCCAGTCTAGAGCCTCATGAGGAGCGCTTCTGGGCGGAGCTGATGGGAGAGCGTGAGCCCGTCCCCGACCCTTCCTCCTCTCCCAACCTGCCTCACCGCGTCGGCGGCATCCCTGAGTCCGAGTTCCTCCAGCAGCTGGCTGCGGGGCACCCGGGCGGTGCCGGGCCAGTGGACGATGAGGAGAACGACGTGGAGGATGACGAGGAGGAGAATGGACAGGAGGAGGAACATGGAGCACGACAACGACCTGGAGCTGGAGGAGGACGAACCTGCCGTCCGCATCGCTCAGCTTCAACGAGAGGCCGATGCCGCCAAGGAAGCCCTCCAGGCTCAGGCCACGGTCTCCCAGCAGCGCCTCACCGAGCTCCAGGCCTCCCTGGACACCATCGCAGCCAAGCGCCTCAGTGCCCAGAAGGCCCTCCAGGAGACCAAGCAAGCTCAGCAGGAGCAGGAAGCTCTCCTTCTCCAAGAACAAGCTCTCCGTCAGCAAGCCGAGTCCACCTCCCAGCAGATGCAGAACGAGGTGGAGCGGCTGTGGCACACCGTGGAGAACATGAAGAAGGAGATGCAGCTGTGCCTCAAGGCCATTCAGGACGAAGGAGCTCAGGTGCAGCGCAAGTTCCAGGAAGCTGAGTCCCGCCTCCGCCGGGACCTTCAGCTGGTCCAAGAGTCCAACGACGCCCTCTCCTCCTCCCTCGTCCAGAAGAGCAACGAGGCCAACCAAGCCTTCGGCAGCAATCAGGCCCTACAGAAGGAGGTGGAGTGGATGAAGGAGCGCGTCAAGCACGCGGAGGCCGAGCGGGTGGCCATCATCCACTCCTCTCAGTCCCTGCGGCCTCGCTGGGCCTCCGCCTCCCTGCCTCCCGACACACAGCCCAACCCAATCTTCCGTGTCGGAGCTCCCGCCTCGGCCGGGCCCTCCCCGCGCGCTGGTGGGAGTGGTGGCAGTACTACTTCGACAAGGAGCCCATGCCTGCCCCTGACAAGCTGGAGCTCCTCCTCTCCTGCCTCAAAGGCCAAGCCCATACCAAGGTCATCTGGTGTCAGCGCTACAAGGCCACCGACTACGAGGATGCGAAGAAGGTGCTCCTGGAGGCCTACGGGGATCCGGCGGGGACCAAGCGTGAGCTGATCCAGGCCCTCCACGACGTCGTCCCCATCCATACCTTCTCCGGCTGGGAACAGATCTCAGGCCTTGCGGACTTCCTCTTTGCCACGGCCAACCAGCTACGTTCACTTGGCATTGGGGACCTGGACTCCCACCTTCCACTCATCACCGCCAAGCTGCCTCCGGACTACTGGCGGGAGATCGTGCTGCAGCGTCGCCGGACGGGCATCCTCACCAATCCCTCCTTTGATGAGCTCGTCATCCTTCTCCAGACGGAGGCCCGCTTTCGCCGCGAGCTGGACGCCAATGCTCCCTCCACCTCCATCTCCTCCGGAGCAGCTCTCTTGGGAGCAGGTCAGTCTCGCCCGGCCAAGTCTGGACCGCGCTCGTCGCCTCAGCCGACCACCCAGAAGCGCAAGAAGGGCTCCGGGAACCAGAAGAACTCCAGCAGCCAGCCTCGCCAGTCCTCAAAGGCCCCGAGCGGAGACAAGCCCAAGCTTCGTCGAGCGGATGGAAGTGCCGTCTTCTGCGCCTTCTGCGACGCCAACCACTACCCCCGCGACTGCACCAAGTACTCCACCCCCCAAGCTCGCCTCCGCCAAGCCAAGGAGATTCCCCTCTGCCTCAACTGCCTCAGACAGCGCCACGAGGCCGAGGACTGTCGCAACAAGGGTCGGTGCCAGGAGTGCCAGGCCAAACACCACACCATTATCCACGCCGCCCTTCAGGCCCTCCCTGGGAACGCCTGCACCAGCCTCGCCGGACAGTCCAACCACAACCTTCCCTACACCCTTCATGCCCTCTGCACCCTCAACGCCTACAATCCCAAGGGCGGAGAAGGGAAGAGGGTGGAGTTGTTGGCGGACGACGGCTCCTCTTTCACATGGATCACCAAAGACTGTGCCTCCAGACTGGGCCTAAGGGCCTACGGCTCCGCCCACGTCTCTCTCTCCACCGCCTGCGATGGACAGACCAAGTACGTGAGGACGCGCTACGTGGACCTGGAGCTTCTGCGACAGGACGGGCGAGTGCTGCCGGTGGCGGCTCTGCTGGCAGATGAGGTGGCGGCGCCGGTGGTGGTGGGCGGCTTCGAGCTGCACCCGGACCTTCTCCAGCGTCTCCCTCCCGGCCACTACCTCAACCTCCCATCCTCCACCCAACGCTCCATCCGCCTGGACATCCTCCTCGGCGTCAACTACAGCAAGCATGTGACCGGCCCCGAGGCCACCGCCGTCAAGGTCGCCGCCGGCCTCTCCTGCTACATCACCCCCTACGGCAATCTGCTCAAGGGACGGGTGGAACGGCGCCTCCTCTCCGAGGCCTCCTCCCCTCCCACGCAAGCCTTCCTCTTCTCCTACGGACAAGTGGAGGAGGAGCTGAAGCGACAGACCGACCTGGACTATCTGGGCATCGCGGCGGAGTACGAGGAGCCGGTGAAGCAGGACGAGGAGTTTGACATCTCCCGCATGGAGGACGGACGCTTCCTTGTCGGCCTTCCCGTCAAGGACTCCATCAACCGCCTCACCTCCAACTTCCGCTGCGCCCTCTCTTGCGGCATCCGCCTGGAGTCCAAGTACAGCCCCAAGGAGATGGCCCTGCACTACGCCAAGTTTGACAAGTTTGCCAAGGAGGGCATCATCAAGCCCGTCATCATCTCCTCCACACCTCCCCTCCTGCACTACATCCCCCACTGGCCAGTGTTCAAGTAGGGGGCGGAGTTCACCAAGTGCCGACCAGTGCTGGACTGCTCTGCCAAGACTTTGGAGGGCTTGAGTCTCAACGATTGCCTCCGCACGGGGGACAACCGCATCTCTGACCTCTTCGGCCTGCAGTGCAAGTTCCGGGCAGGCAAGCACGTCTTCATCACCGACGTCTCCGCTGCCTTCTACGGCATCGCCGTCCGCCCCGAGCACCAGGACCTCCTGCGCATCCTCCTGCCCAGAGACCGTCGCAAGCCCCTCTCCAACCACAACCTCGACGTCTACAAGTACGCCAGGCTGGTGATGGGGGCAAGTCCAAGTCCCAACCTCCTCCTCGCCTGCCTCAAGCGCCTCGGCGATGATGCGGCTGAGTCTGGAGCTGGCCATGGACTTTGCCCCGAGGAGCTGCGCACCCTCGCCAACAGCTTCTACATCAACAACGGCATCTTCCCCTTCTCAGACCCCAGGGACGCCAAACGCATCATCTCCGGCCTCATCGCCCTCTTTGCTTCCGCCAAGCTCCATCTGCGCCAGTTCTCGTCGGACGTGCCAGAGGTGCTGGAAGGAGTGCCAGAGCCGGACCTACAGCTGAAGCAGGTGATCCGCAACCTGGGCGTGGAGTGGGACGTCGGCGGCAACTTTGTCAGCCCCCTCAAGCCCGTCTTCGACGATCTCACCGGCCCCTTCACCAAGCAAGCCTTTCTCTCCGCCATCTCTTGCTTTTACGATCCCTACGGTCTCCTTGCCCCTTTCCTACTCCAAGCTTGCCTCCTGTTCCACACAGGAGTGCCCTCTGGGCTGGGGTGGGAAGAGTGGGTGGGGAAGGGAGTGGAGGAAGGCTGGCAGCGACTGGAGCAGGAGCTGAGCCAGCTGGACGACGTGAAGCTGCCCCGCAAGCTCGTCTCTGACCCCGATCAGCCCGCCGACCTCATCATCTTCAGCGACGGTGGCGGCGGAGCCTATGGATTCGTGGCCTACGTGGTCCAGGCGGGACAGGCCGTCTTCCTGGCGGCCAAGTCCAAGCTCGTCCCCTCCTCCCGCAAGAGCCTCCTCATCACCATCCCTCGCATCGAGATGTGGGCGGCCGTCATCGCCACACGCTTCCTATGCTTCGCCCTCCACCAACTTGGCTCCTTCATCCGCTTCAACCGCCTCATCCACTACATCGACTCCCAAGTGGTCCTCTACTGGCTACAGCGCCCAGTAGGACTCCGTCGATATGAGGCAAGGAGAGCGCTGGAGGTGGAGGAGCTGTCCCAGAGCTTCCAGGGCTACGAGCGATGCTTCGTCCCCACCGTGGACAATGCCGCCAACATCCTTACCAAGCCCAAGGCCCTCTCTTCCCTGATCCAGTCCAACTACTACACTGGACCCGACTTCCTTCGCCTGCCCTTCGCACAGTGGCCGGCCTGGACTCCGCCTTCCTTTACTCAAGAGGAGGAGGAGAGTCGACTGGGGGAGAAGAAGCAGAAGAAGCCAGCGGCAGAGGCGTTGGGGGCGGCCGGGACGGGCCGCGAGCAGGACTGGAGCGTCATCGACTGCATCCTGGACTCCTCCAACGACCTCGACAAGGTCCTCTGCACCTACGCCCTGCCCCTTCGCTTCCTTTGCCGCCAAAGGCGAAGCCGAGGAGAAGGGATCACTTTCGCGGAGAAGACTGAGGCCCTGCACATGCTCACCCGCCAGACCCAGCTCTGCTACTACCCCACCCTCTACTCTGACCTACAGCAGAAGGGTTTCTCCAAGGAGAAGATCTGCAAGCAGCTCTCCGTCTTCCTCTCCAAGGATGGCCTGCTTCGCGTGGGGACACGGATGGCAGAGGACTCCCTGGCGCTCTTGCCTGGCTCCTGCCGCCTAGCCCTCCTTCTCGCCCTCCAAGCTCATCGGCAACTGCTCCATGCTGGCCCGGCTCAAGTACTGGCCCAAGTTCGTCTCCGACATTGGCCTACGCAAGGACTGCCAGGAGTGAAGCGAGCGCTGCGAGGCTGTGGGGTCTGCGTGTGGGCTGCCCGACGTCCTCTTCCCTGGCCTCCGCCCGGACTCCTTCCCCAACAGCGGCTTCAGCCTCATCTTCCTCCTTTCCATCACCTCCTACTCGACCAGCTGGGCCCCCTCTACGTCTACAACTACTCCCGCCGACACTACCTGAAGAGGTGGGTAGCGGTGTTCAGCTGCTGCGTCTCGCGAGGCCTC
The DNA here is from genome assembly GCA_030248095.1 of Ptycholaimellus sp. GST1_10. NCBI lineage: Eukaryota > Metazoa > Nematoda > Chromadorea > Chromadorida > Chromadoridae > Ptycholaimellus > Ptycholaimellus sp. GST1_10. Next base: position 5,563 of record JASANA010006362.1, read on the forward strand.
CATCTGGAGGTGCTGGAGAACTACAGCTCAGCGGCCGTCGTCAGCGCCTTCCAGAGGATGTGGGCCAGGCGCGGACTCACTGCCGGCACCGTGTACCTGGACTGCGCCACTGCGTTCAAGGGCTTCGCCAACCTCGCCTCCGCCTTCCCCTCCTACATCTCACTCCGCCTTTCCTTTGGCTCCGTTCGAGCGCCATGGCGGCAAGGTGGTGTGGAGAAGATGGTGGATTTGGTCAAGGGACCGCTGCGCGCCTCGCTGGGCTCTCAGAAGGTCAGCGACTTCGAGCTCAGCACCGTCCTCTGCCTCATCGAGGCCGTCCTCAACCAGCGCCCCCTCACCAGCCTCACCGACAACCCTCAGGACCTCCTCCCTCTCACCCCGGCCCACTTACTCTCACCTCATGTCCAGCTCCAAGCGCCCCTCCTGCCGGACTCGCTTCCTCTGCCCAGCTCTCGTCCCGCCCGACTTCTACGCCTCCAAGTTCAGCATCGGCAAGAGCTCGTGGATGCGTTCTGGCGTCGCTGGAGCACTGAGTACAAGGCCCATCTCCGCCAGCAACACCTCCATCAACTTCGCCAAGGCCAGCCGGTGGAGCTGGAGCTGGGAGCCGTCTGCCTCCTGGTGGAGAAGAGCAAGCGGGCCAACTGGAAGTTGGTCAAGGTGGACAAGCTCCTCCCTGGCCCCGACGGCGTCCTTCGCTACGTCGAGGTCGCCGACGCCTCTGGCTACACCAGCACCCGCTCCGTCAGTCACCTCGTGCCCCTGGAGCTCGACCTGCTCTCCGGCATCTGCCCTGAGGACAAGTCCGACTACCCGAGCGACTCCGCGGGGGCAGAGGAAGAAGGCAGCGTGGTGGACGAGCGAGACGGCGGGGAGGGAGCGGTGGAGCGGATGGAGGACGTGGACGAGCCGGCCCCTGCCCCTCCCACTCCCCCCTTTCTTCCTCTCACAGCGCGGGGCCTGCGTGCCTATCGCCGCTCTCTTCTCTCCCAGTAGCATATTTGTTGAGCTTCCTTTTTTATCTCCAACTTCTCCAGCTCACCTATGCTCCTTTTCTTTTGAGACACTGCCTAGCTTGTGTAGCTTTAGGCCTTCTGTTTCAGCTCCTCCCTTCTTTGTTGAGGCTTGGAGTGTGATTCATTTTCTTTCTTTTGTTGGCCAAAAGTAAGGCCCCGAGTATTCTGTTAAGGGAAACGGCGCGGTTGCGTATATGGTATCTTTCGCTTCGTCCTCACCCCCTATGTCACCACCCACCGCATCCATTCCAATCGCCCGCCCTCCCGCGTTCGCCTCTCCTGCAATTACTTCACACTCTCTAGACGTTGAAGCTTGAGTAAAAGAGGAGAAGAAAAACTAACCGTCAATGCGCATCAGAGCTGTGGAGGAGTAGAGACCCTCCCTCAACAACTACAGGGGATGGGAGGGTAATCATCGTCCAATCTGTACAATGGCGGAATAACTTCCAAGTCAGCGTCATGGGCTGTACCGAGGACAGCACTCTTCACCGTAGACACGATAGGTGTCAGACTAGAGGCTGGGTGGCCTCTCGGTCCAGCTGGCCAAGCATCTTCCAATCTTGCCTTAGGCTACGATTCCTGTCCAGCATCTCGCAGAGGAGTTAGAGTTGGAGATAGAGGGAGAGATGAGCTCCATCTGGTCTCTTCAGCACCATCCGACGTCAATGTCATGCATAACATCCTTTGCCATCAAGGCACCGCTTGAGTATCTTGTGGATCTTGACTGGAACACGGATGCCGTCGGGTTTCAAAACGTAGGTCCCTGTCCTAAAGCCAAAGCGATGGAGACTGAGATCATGACCACAGTCGATTTTGATGATGAAGTTGCATCCTTTAGTCTCAGTTGTTGGCTTCCCTTCTCCGACCGATGGAGTGGAACCTCCTTCCCGGCTCCGGTTGCAGGTCTGAACAACCACTGCTCAGAGACCGCTGCATAATGCAGGAGCTCCGTTAAGCGCAGTGGGGCTGGCGATAGCTGGCTCAGAGTTGAGGGGGTTGGTGGCTTGCTCCCGATTCCACCTCGCCTCTGCCCATGTCAAACCCATGATCGTGTCCTCCTCTAGCCAGTTGCGCATGCATTGATACACTACTCCTGGTGGGGGATTGATGCCATAGGCAGATTTACAGGCCAGCATCGGCGCCAAGGGCCTGCTGAAGGGTGGGCAGAAGAAGGGCCTGCCGATGGCGCGAGGCCGGAATCCCACACTGTCCCCACTGTCACGGTCGGAGCTTGAAGGAGGATGGAGGAAAGTTGGGGGAACATTGCTTGCTGTAGGGATCCAAGGAGCCGACCATGAGGGTGCCCAGATGAATATCCCAGCCAAGGTCAGCGGGAAGTTCTCCATCCGCATCGTTCCCAACCAGACTCCGGACGAGGTTTTTTGCGTGGCCGCAGGCCGCCTGTCGCGAAGGGCAGGGCAGTCAGAGCTCCGTAGGCGGTAGGGCATGGGTGCGGAGGCCCCGGAGCATAGCCTAGCATGCGAAGCATGCTAGGCGAAGCGTAGGGGCCGTAGCACTCGTGCCCGGAGGCCGGAGGAGCTCTGGCGCCCTGCCCGAAGCGGCGGGCGGCCAAGGCCCGCTTAAGCTGTTACCCTATTTTTCGTCCGTCATTCCGCATATATATATATATATATATGTGTGTGAACAGACCGTACTCCGCGGTTTCTCAACGAAATTGGCTGATTTTTTGCATGAAGGTCCGTCTGGGTGGTGGCTCGGGGCGTTTTTTTGGGATCGACGCCATTTTGATTGGTTCTTGATTTATGGTCAAAAAACCTCGAAAATGGAGACCATAAAATTCGAAATCTTTTCGAAAAATGGCATTTAACTTTTATTAATTATTTATTAAATCGCATTAAATGCCTCAGAAACCAAAATTAGACCCATACAATGTTTTTGCGCGGCCGACGGCCGCCTGCCGCGGAGGGCAGGGCAGTCAGAGCTCCGGAGGCCGGAGGGCATGGGTGCGGAGGCCCCGGAGCGTAGCCTAGCATGCGAAGCATGCTAGGCGAAGCGTAGGGGCCGTAGCACCCGTGCCCGGAGGCCGGAGGAGCTCTGGCGCCCTGCCCGAAGCGGCGGGCGGCCAAGGCCAGCTTAAGCAGTTACCCCATTTTTGCGTCCGTCTGTCCGCATATATATATATATGTCTTTCCGGGGCCCGTACTCCGCGGTTTTTCAATGAAATTGGCTGATTTTTTGCATGAAAGTCCGTTTAGGTGGTATCTCCAGGCCATTTTTTGGGCTTGACGTAATTTTTCGATTTTAGGCCAAAACTCAATTTTTTGATGTTTCAAAGTACGAAAATTCATAAATCACTGGTTTTTCAACGAAATTGGCTGATTTTTGGCAGGTACGTCCGTCGAGGTGCTATCTTGAAGCTGGCAAAAGGAATTTCCAAAATATTTGTTATTTCTCAATTTATGGGCAAAAACCTAAATTCTTGATGTTTCAAAAATTTAAACATCCATAAATCGATGGTTTTTCAATGAAATCAGCTGAAATTTGGCATATACGTCTGTCATGGTGATATCTTGATGTTGATAATAGAACTTTTTGCTACATTTATTATTTCATGATTTATAGTCAAAAACCTAAAATCTTGATGTTTCAAAAATTCGAACATCCATAAATTCCCGGTTTTTTAATAAACTCAGCTGAATTTTGTCAGATATGTTTGCTGCGGCGGTATCTTGAAGCAGTTAAAAGGAATTATTGCTTAGCTTATTACTTGGAACAAAGGCCGCGCATCTTGGCAACAGCCGAGAATACCTTGTTAATTTTGTTTGATAATCAATGTCATTTTGTTGATTTATTTCATTGCTTAACGTACTGGACAAGGCCGCGCATCTCTTGGCAACAGCCGAGAATACCTTGTTTTGAGCAAATGAGGGTATAAAATTGGATGTTTTTTGCTTCGAATAGGCTAATGTTTCAAAAAAGAACCTATGCCTGCAATAGCAAGTGCTGAGACTAGTCGTAAAAAAAGGGTGAATCACCTAGCCAGTTAATTTGATCGTAACTCGTGCAGAAGACTATTCAGATAAAATCGCGGCAATTTTATGCAAGCAAACAGGTGCGTAAACGTAAATCAATCCTATGCCTAGAGTTATGCCTTAAACTTAGCCTAACCTTTTCATAAAAGTAATTGTACTGATACAATGAGAATAGCACAGAATGAGAATGAGATTGACTCAGCAAAAAACGGCCGCTCGTGCGACTAGAAAGTTGAGTCAGTGTGACTAGGACCATGGAGGCATGACTGACCTTTGATTTAAGATAGGAAGCTGGTATGCTCATACGGTCCATGCTAGGACTAGACTCAGAGAATCCGCTTCATTCAGTTCCTTCCGGATGACAGGTGAATGAGAAGGTGAGGGCGTACGTGGAAGGCCTGCACGAAGCCTCCGGCTCACCCAACACTCTGAGCCTGATGGCGATGCCCAGCATTGATGGCAGGCTGGGACAACCCTGGTGGCGCTCCGATGTCGAGGACCCCAACTACCAGGCCATCTACGGCGTCCAGCCTGACCTCATCCGCTAAGGGGACTCCATGCCCGCCGCCCTTTTGCTCCAGGTTCCAGCACAGACTCCATTCCAATGAAGAGACCACACATTTATGTCATGTTCATTATTTGCAAATATCGGGAAGAAAAATTTAACTTTTTTTTGAAATAAGATGCTGCTTTGCTGGTTTTCCGTTGAATCGGATTAGCAGAAAAAAGGTGTTGGCAGGAGTGGACAGGGATGAATGTGATGCTGCTGCTGATGGGAACCTGCGATGACAGTCTCCATTCACAGAACGAGAATCTTTCCCGCTCCAATTTCATTGAGGGCACCAAGCTCCTAGCTGCCTACATGCACCAGCTTGCCTCTGCCTAGGCCTCATTTGCTACTGCCTTTATCGTTTTCCGCTCCGGAATTTTACTGTTTTGCTGAAATCTTTTTTGTTTGTTTGCTTCATGTTTCCGGCACAAAGGAAAACTGAATAGTGAGAAGTGATAGCACTTCGAAGGCAAGTTAAAGTGCAAGTCAAAGTCAAAGTTGCTGTGAACATCGCAATATAGTAGCCAATCGATTAAAATAGGATGCTAGCAAAGCTGGAACTCTAAAATAAGCACAACTGAATATTGCGCTATTTTAGGCTTTGGGATGCCTTTCGTTGAGAAAAAGCCTCTTAGTTTAATTTTGTGTTACCAATGGCCAAATTCGCAGCAGCGAAAACATTTGCACCCCTTTATCGAGCGTAAAATAACTGTCATGACGCATGCTTATAAGCTTTCTATTTCACATTCTGCCTGCCAAAGAGGCTGGACTTAAAATCTGACTGAACAGCAAAGCTGCAGCCCTAAAATTCAAAAGCAAACAAAAGTTGTCTCAAAGCTAAGCCTATAGGTGGCATTGAAAGAAATTCACAAGCGCTGGGGGGGCAAAAGCTTGGGGGTGGGCAACCGCGGTGGGGGGGGGGATTGTGGGAGTGAGCCAACTTCTGTTCAAAAATATTACAAAACATAATTTTTGGTTACATCAATTTGAGCAAATCCAAAGGCAGAAATCTGCAAACGTGCCACTAGGCTTCATGATTTTTGCGCGCCGCCTGCCGCGGAGGGCAGGGCAGTCAGAGTTCCGGAGGCCGTAGGGCATGGGTGCGGGAGCCCCGGAGCGTAGCCTAGCATGCGAAGCTGCATGCAGCTGCAGCGCGACACCGACCTGTCTCCTAAGGACAAACTAAGGAAGACCATTGTCCTCTAGGAAGACTGAGGCAAAGAGGGAGCTGAAAATTCATTAAAATTCATTTTTTAAAGGATTTATCAATTCCGATTAATTCGATTTATCAATTTCGATTTTTTAAAGGATTTATCAATCAAGAGCACAATTTCAATCTCTTAAATTTTCATAGGAACATATTGCACGCCGATTCGCAGGCCTTCTTGGTGTGAAAGTTGTTGGCATTTCCTAAAAAGGAGGTCATTTTTCTAGGCATCAAAAGACCTGGGACAGAATTTGCAACCTTTGCAGCCGCCGTAAGTGAAGCGAACGCAGCCTAAGCCACGGCTGAAGGCATACCTGGGCATGGCAGCGCGACACCGACCACTCTCCTAAGGACAAACTAATTCTAGAAGCCGGTTGAAAGCGATCGTCCCTCAAGCACGTTGCCGCATATTGCCGATTTTTCAATGTGCCCCAGCGGCGTTATGGAAACTTTTTTTCAGCTATTTCTTTCTTTCTTAGTGTTTTAACGGCTGATGTCTGGAGCCCCCCCCCAAAGGTTTCACCCCCCCCAAAGGGGTTTCACCCCTCCCCCAAGAGTTTCACCCCTCCCCCAAGAGTTTCACCCCTCCCCATGAGTTTCACCCCCCCCCCCCCCCCAAAGGGTATATATTGAAAAAATTTTTATTAGCTTAAAATGCTTCTCTTTACATATCTCGAAATTTAAACTCAAGGAATTTATTTCTAAACAACTAAATACCTACTTTTTTACTGAGTCTATACCTAGTTAGTCTATACCGTGTTCGTCATGCTACTAGTTAGTCTATACCGCTATATAGGGCGTAGCCAACACAAAAACTAAAAGGCTCGTCCTTTGACTGTGGCAGTACCTACTAGTTAGTCCTTACCGAGTTGAGCACTTTAAAACATCAATGAACTCGGTATAGACTAACTAGTAGGTCCTGCCACAGTCATGACCTCGTCGAGGATGAGCATGCGTCTAAGCTTTTGAGTTGGAATCTTGAAAGGTACTCCTGGTAGGGGACAAGCCCCTACTCCTGGTAGGCATGCGCCCGCCATCCGGTATAGACTAACTATGTTTGGAAAAAAAGTAGGTATTTAATCATCTACATGAAAATTCCGTGAGTTTAAATTTCGAGATATGTACAGAAGAGTATTTTAAGCTATTAAAAATTTTTTCAATATAGTACCCTTTGGGGGGGGGGGGTGAAACTCATGGGGGAGGGGTGAAACTCTTGGGGGGGGGGGGGGTGAAACTCTTGGGGGAGGGGGGAAACTCTTGGGGGGGGGGGGTGAAACTTTGGGGGGGGGGGGTGAAACCTTTGGGGGGGGGGCTCCAGACATCAGCCGTTTTAACACTTTAACACTACATTAACAGCAAAGCCTACGCTTCAATTTAAGCATTAGCATCACTATGTTTGGTGTTTCAAACTAAGCCTAAGCCTTTTCGAAAAGGAGGGAATATGCGACAAAGTCCTGGCAGCCAAGCCAACCGGCAGAAGAAAGCAGCGCTCACGGCCAGGCAGGAAAACATCGGCATCGCTTTGACCCAGCAGAATGGCGGCTAGCCCCATGAGAGCAATATAGGCATGCATTTTACTTTCACTCCGATTGCTGCAGCTTTCTGCCAGTTTTGAGCAAAAGGGAGCAGACAGACGAAATTAGCAAGTGAAGCTGCGCTTTGCCTTGCATAATTTATGTTTTTTCTTCCCCATTCATGTCCTCTCCTAGAATCCGAGAAAATGTTCTGCAGCCCACGGAGGTTTGGAAGTGTCAGGCAGAGCTATCGGTCAAATGCATCCAGGAAGCAGCTTCATTTTTGCGCGGCCGAAGGCCGCCTGCCGCGGAGGGCAGGGCAGTCAGAGCTCCGGAGGCCGGAGGGCATGGGTGCGGAGGCCCCGCAGCGTAGCCTAGCATGCGAAGCATGCTAGGCGAAGCGTAGGGGCCGTAGCACCCGTGCCCGGAGGCCGGAGGAGCTCTGGCGCCCTGCCCGAAGCGGCGGGCGGCCAAGGCCAGCTTAACCAGTTACCCCATTTTTGCGTCCGTCTGTCCGCATATATATATATATATATATGTCTGTCCAGGGCCGGGCCTCCGCGGTTTTTCAACGAAATTGGCTGATTTTTTGCATGAAAGTCCGCCTAGGTGGTATCTCCAGGCCATTTTTTGGGCTTGGCGTAATTTTTCGATTTTCGTCCAAAACTCAAGTTTTTGATGTTTCAAACTACTAAAATTCATAAATCACTGGTTTTTCAACGAAATTGGCTGATTTTTTGCATGAAAGTCCGCCTGGGTGATATCTCCAGGCCATTTTTTGGGCTTGACGTAATTTTTCGATTTTTGCCCAAAACTCAATTTTTTGATGTTTCAAAGTACGAAAATTCATAAATCACTGGTTTTTCAACGAAATTGGCTGGTTTTTGGCAGGTACGTCCGTCGAAATGGTATCTTGAAGCTGGCAAAAGGAATTTCCGAAATATTTGTTATTTCTCAGTTTATGGCCAAAAACCTAAATTCTTGATGTTTCAAAAATTTGAACATCCATAAATTGATGGTTTTTCAATGAAATCAGTTGAATTTTGGCATGTACGTCTCTTATGGTGATATATTGAACATTTATTTCGACACATTTATTATTTCTTGATTTATAGTCAAGAACCTAAAATCTTGATGTTTCAAAATTTCGAACATCCGTAAATTACTGGTTTTTCAATAAACTCAGCTTAGATTTGGCAGATACATTTGCTGCGGCAGTATCTTAAAGCAGTTAAAAGGAATTGCTTAGCTTATTATCTGGAACAAAGGCCGCGCATCTTGGCAACAGCCGAGAATACCTTGTTTAAACTAAACATTCAACTTCAACTTTTAAAACTTTCAACTTTTAACTGCTGATAGCAATTCATGAAAGCTGAAAGAGAGCTGTACCTGCACAAACAATGCAAATGTTTTAAAGGCACTTCTGGCTCTCAGATGGTACCAGATTTATAATGCCTCACCAATCTGTTGCACTTTTTCAGCTCATTCATTCGGATTATTAAAATGGCTTTTCCGAGGTTTTCAAAAATTGGTTTGTCGTCCATTTTTTAACCGCCGTTTTTAAATTTTTGGCGTGACCGCAGGCCGCCTGCCGCTGAGGGCAGGGCAATCAGAGATCCGGAGGCCTCCGGGCATGGGCACTATGGCCCCTACGCTTGCTAGGCAAAGTGTAGGGGCCATAGCGCCAATGCCCGGGGCAGCCAAGTCCCGCTTAGGCAGTTATCCCATTTTTGTGTGGCCGCAGGCCACCTGCCACGGAGGGCAGGGCAGTCATAGCTCCAGACTTTCAAAATTCGGACTTGTGCTCAAATCTGGGGCATTTTGGAGGCCAAAATTTGAGGTAACCAGTAATATTATTACATGGGTACCTGCCTGAGGACTTGGGTAACTTACCCTGAAAAGGAGGTTTGCTCAAATCAAATTTCTGAGGAATTTTGTTGCAGATAAATTCTCCTATGTTATAACATAATGCAATATACATGACTAAGTTTAGGACAATGGCATCGGTTTTCGCACACCGATTGAACCAACAAGGTGTTCTCGGCTGTTGCCAAGATGCGCGGCCTCACCTCAAGACACCCCCTAGATGAAAATTTATGGCAAAATTCAACCGATCAAAATGAAAAACCATGAATTATACATGTTCAAATTTTTGAAACATCAAGATTTTTGGTTTTTGACCATAAATCGAGTAATACTAAAAATTTCAAATATTTCTCTCACCAGCTTCAAGATATTACTATCCCGGACGTGTCAAAAACCATAGACTTATGCAAGTTCAAATTTTCAAAACATCAAGATTTTGGGTTTTTGACAATAAATCGATAAATAACAAATATTTCAAAAATTCCTTTTGCCAGCTTCAAGATATTATTTTGCCGGACGTACCTGCAAAAATTCAGCAAGTTTCATTGAAAAACCAGCGATTTATGAATTTTCGTATTTTGAAACATCAAAAATTTAGGTTTTGCGAGAAAAACGCAAAATTACGGCAAGCGCAAAAAATGGTCCCGAGCCACCACCTAGGTGGACCTTCATGCAAAAAATCAGCCAATTTCGTTGAAAAACCGCGGAGTACGAGCGCGACAGGGACACATATATATATATACTAGTAATATGTGTCAGTGGCCGCGCTTCGCGCGGCCACACTGTTCATTCCATCACAACATAAGAATGATTTAATTTCCTTTTCTTTATTTGTAACATAACACACCACCAACCCTTATCTAATCCACATAACATAAAAAAAGTAGAAAGAGATGAGAATCACTTTAGTTTAGCAGAGAGCACTCTTCAAAATTTAATCAGCTTCTGAATGATTAACATCAGCAAAGCGAATCTAGGTTCAGTGACTGTAAGAATCATATACAGATACTGAGACCTCTGGCATTGACTGCTTGCATATCGCTACTAATTAATGCCTTGAAACATCAGCCCCACGAGTAGGGGCAAAATCGCAAAAATAGGCTTCACTCAAAGCAATTTTTTAATAATATTATTTCAAAAAGCTGGAAAAGTAAAAAGACTATCTTAAAAAGAACTGTTTTGCCTTGAATTGAAAAAAAAGTCCGACAGGAAAAGTCAAAAATTGAATGAGCTAGAGCAAATTAAAGTTAAAAAAGACCTAAAAATGGCAAAAATCGAAACGTTTTCAGTCATAATTTATTATTAAGGAAAAACCGCGAGGACTTCCCTAAATATTTTGGAGAACTCACTGAGATCTATCCAAAAAGCCATCAAGTGCCAAGATTGGTTTAGAATCCATATGGCGCCGAGGCCATCCCGAAAATGGCATCACCCGTATATAATAAGATATATGCGGAAAGACGGACGCAAAAATGGGGTAACTGCTTAAGCTGGCCTTGGCCGCCCGCCGCTTCGGCCTTGGCCCTCCGCGGCAGGCGGCCTTCGGCCGCGCAAAAATGAAGTACTCATAGGTCCAAAATTATCGGAAAATTAAAAATTTGGTGTCAAAAAGGTCAAAATTTTGTGTCATTTGGTGTCATGCATATCATTAAGCAGTAGCAGATGAACCGCTGGGAATTGCACACAAGACTTTGGTTTTTTGATTCACACATCATATATGCCGATTCTAAATCTGTGCTTACTTTTGAAATTGGCTGAGAAACCACATACTTACCCTTTTAAGTGACAAAATTACATGCATGCATGTTGTAAGGTGGAAGGGGGTGTGCTATCCACCCCAAATGCCACTTGGTGGGGGATACTGGTCATCAATCAAGGGATTTTGGCATTTGGGGGGGATAATGGTCATCAAAATCGATGACCAGGATCCCCCCAGCTGCAAAAACACCTAAAAGCACCTTGAAAGCATGACTATACGTACATTGTGTATGGGTGAAGGTTGGACCGATCTAGTCTGTTTTAATCGCAAGTGGGAAGAAATGGTGAGAGACCCAGGAAGCGGAAAGGTTTGCACAGCAATGGATACATCGCTCAAGACATGCGAATCACAATGAAGCGGGAGCTCAAAAACACGTTCTCCTCACATCCTCCGCCTTGACAAAGGGGAGGCGAAAAGCTAGAAATAGTTGGCACAGAGGCCCAAAGCAAGCCTAAGAAGGCGATCAACAAAAAGTTGTCTGTATGGACAATAAGACTAGAAGTCCTTCACAAAATCACATGGAATCCTGAAGCCAATAAGAAAAGGCTGGTAAACAATCTTGCCAACAAAATTGAGCATTCTGGTGGAAGGAAGGTGGGGCCAAGTGAATGATTGGAGGGTAGCAGTGGAAGAGAAGGCTGGTGGGTGGGTGGAGCAGTTGCACTGGATGGGGGTGAGGTTGGAGTAGAGGTGAGGAATGGCAGAGGCTGGCGCATGGGAGGCAAAGGAGTGGTGGCTGAATTAGATGGACAGAATGAACTGAGAGCCTAAGGGGCAGTAACCACAGCAGGAGATCAGCGTAGGCACACCACAATCAAGATTGGCGCCCTACGGGGAGTCTGTGTACTGGGAGTCTGTGTGCTAAGCCTAGATTGGAAAAGGTGGAGAAGTAAGGGGTGTGTGATAGGCGTGGAGCTGCTAAAGGCTAAAAGTGGTGCGGGTGGGCTGAATCCTAGTAGGTGAGGTGAGAGAGAGAGAGAGGCAGGCCAAGGCGGGCGCCAAGTTTCTGGGCCGCTGCTACTTGCCGAAACTTTTGCAGCTCTAAGCCCTGTGCACTGCCCAGCCCACTCCTGCCTCCTCTCGATTCAAATGAATGCATGGTAAAGGGATTTGAGAAGAGAGAGTGAAATGGTGCCTGGAAGGCAGAACGATGGAAACTGCTCAGAGTAGGTGGAATGAGTGGAGCCTAAAGTACATGAACCATGCTTCCCTAACTTTCGGTTGCAAATAGAAGGCTCGGTGAAATTGTTATGAAATCCATAAAACAATGCTGCTTCAAACAAATCCACAAACTTTTTGAAATTCCTGCTGAATCCCTACCCCTGACAAAGAAAAGGTGAAATTGAGGCTAGGCTGAAATTAGCTGAGCTCAAAGGTGGATCAAGGGATAGGTGGCTGAGGGTGGGAAGTGAGTGGATGGCTGGAGGTGGCGAAGGTGTTGTTCCGGATGGCGGTGAGGAGGAGGAGAAGGGGAACGGCACGGACCACCAGTACATCTCCTGCAACCTCACCATCGACTTCTACAAAGTCCAAGGCCTTCCAAGCGCTCCCGGTGGCTCTGGGGCTCCTAGTTCCATCCACCTCCCCATTTGGTGCCCTCCTTTCCTTGTGGAATCGAGGCTTTTGGGTTGTTTTGAAGCTGAGCTGAATTGGGACAGCTACAACTTCGTCATGGACTTCTTCACCTCCTCCATCGTCTCCCAGCTCTAGGACGCCAAGTTCAAGCTCTTCAGCCTCCTCTTCGGCTCCTACGACCTCCAGTCCACCCTCTCTACACCCTCCTTCCATTCCCACCCTCTCTCACCCCGCGTGGAAGCCTTTTCTTGGCCAAACGCTGCCATTTCGCAACCCTTTGAGAACCTTCTCTAGCCCGGCTGACCTCTTTCGCAATCCTTGCGTTTGAGTGACGTCATCTACCGTACCCCCTCCATACCTACACCCAATTTAGGGCCCCCACACTTGTCAAGCACATCTGTGCGCCCCCTCCATATCTACCCACTCACCACCCACTCACCCCTCCCTCCATCAACAGCCCTCCTTAGGGCTTAGGCAATCAGAAACTAGTTCGCCTGCCCCATGGCCTCCCTCTTCACCTGCACCGGCACCGGCTGGGGCAACAAGGACTACGCCAGCTCCAAGGAGGCCAACAAGTCCGCCTACAGCACCGGCTGGGGCAATGAGAGCTACGTCAGCTCTGAGGAGGCCAACAAGTTCGTCTACAGCTCTGCCTGGGGCTACAACGACACCGCCAGCTCCGAGGAGGCCAACAAGTTCGTCAACAGCTCTGCCTGGGGCTATGATGACAGCGCCAGCTCCAAGGAGGCCAACAAGTCCGCCTACAGCACCGGTTGGGGCAACTACAACAGCGACAGCTCCAAGGAGGCAAACAAGTTCGTCTACAGCTCTGCCTGGGGCTATGACGGCACCGACAGCCCCAAGGAGGCCAACAAGTTTGTCAACAGCTCCGCCTGGGGCTACAACAACACCGCCGGCTCCAAGAAAGCCACCAAGTCCGTCTCCATCACCTGCAAGGGCCACAAGAGCGCCGCCTCCGCCGGGGAGGCCGCCAAGAGCATCTCAACCGCCTGCCAGGGCCAGAAGAACTGCAACTACGTCACCTGCACTAAGGACGCCGCCTTGCCCATCTCCAGCACCTGCCCGGGCCTCGAAACCACCAAGCTCATCAGCAGCAACCAGACCGTCATCGGCGCCTCCAAGGACAGCCTCAGCTACACCTCTCCTACCCTACCTCCTTGCCTCAAAGAGGGGAGTGGAAAAAAGGGAAAAGAAGGAGTCCAGAAAGGAAGGAAGGAGTTGGGAGGGGGCAGGAAGGCAGCCGAGGGCATCTCCACCGCCTGCCAGGGCCAGAAGCGCTCCAAGTTCACCACCACGCCCATCTCCACCGCCTGCCAGGGCCAGAAGAGCGCCGTCTCCGCCGGGGAGGCAGTCAAGAGCATCATCGGCGTCGCCAAGAACTCTCCTCAGCTACCGCAAACTTACCGCAATCTACCGCAAACTTACCGCAATCTACCACAAACTTACCACAATTCACCGCAAACCCAGACAAGAGGCATTCGCCCAAAGAAGAGCCGGAAAGGCCAGAAAAGATCCAAAAGGGACACAAAAGAGGCTTTAGGCCCAACCCACCAAAAGAAAAAAGGGCCCCCTCCTACCGGAAAGGGAAGGGTGCGCGAAGAAGAGGCTCAGAGCCCACCCCACCATCCCCTACACCTTCTCCAAGCTCACCAGCGCCCAGGCCGCCCTCTGCGCCTCCTACGGCCCCTGCAAGTTCACCTACGATCTCTCCTAGCTCACCAACGCCACCCCCCACGTCTCCACCGCCCTCCAAAAGCCTCCCAGCGCCAACAGGGCCGCCCTCTGCGCTTTCAAGGACTCCGCCACCCTCTCAAGGCCTGTTAGCGCCGCCGGGGCCGCCCTCCGCGTCCTCTACACCTTCTTCCAGCCCTCCTCCGGTCCCAGGGACAGCTTGTACGCCCTCCGGAACTTCAACGCCTCCCAGGCCGCTCTCCACGTCCCCTGCGTCGTCTAGGAGTCCAGCAGCTGCGCCCAGCCATCCGCCAACTCCACTACACCTCTCCAACTCCTCACGTATCAAAAGGGTATCATTGGGGCCTAAACAGCCTCAATGAACCCGCACCTTGCTGTGTTCAGCTTTCCCTTCTCTCTCCTCTCCTGCTGGGGGCTGGATTGAAGCAGGAGGAGGAAATGGGCGCCGGGGAGAGCTTCGCAAGCCTGGCCAGCATCGGCGGTCAGCTCCGCGCACTCTACGCCACCCAGATCAACACCGACATCACCTACAGCCACCTCTTCACCTTCTCTCCTTCATCTCAAGCGTCGTCAGGGTTTCATTGGGGCCTAAACAGCCTCAATGAGCCCAAACTTTGCCGTGTTCAGCCTTTCCTTCCTTTTCCTCTCCTGGCCTTGGCTGGATTGAAGCTGGAGAAACGAACAAGCAACGAGGAGAACTACGCGAGCCTGTCCAGCACCAGCGGCCAGCTCAGCAAGGACTCCACGGGCCTGGCCGAACACTTCGTCCTGCCCTACAACCTCACCGCCCTGCCCAACACCACACACACCGCCTACAAGCATCCCTTCATCACCTCCAACCTTCATCCCCTCCATCCACCCTTGAGCCTAGTTTCAATTTGCTCTCTTTGTTAGGGGTAGGAAATGGGCAGGAATTTCAAAATTTTTGGATTTGTTTGAAGCAGGATTGGTCTTTGGTTTCAGAGGATTGTTGTCATGCCTTTTATGCGTCACCAAATGCTAGGAAAGAAGGCTTCATGTACTCTAGACTCCCAGCTCACTCCACCTACCCAAAGTATCATTCATTCCATCAATTTCCATGCACTGCTCGCCATTGCTCGTAAACACTACTCTCCTCACACCCACTCACCTTTCATTCATTTGTATAGGGGAGGAGGCAGTAGTGGGGGCAGCTTAGCACTTTGCTGCCAGCCTCGAAAGCCTTTGGCAAGTAGGGGCGGCCCAGAAACCTGGCGCCTGCCTTGGCCTGTCTTCCTCCTTTTCTCTCAGCCCACTTGTATCCTCCACCACCTAGACTAAGATTTTCCATCATCAATCTGGCCCACTCCATTTCACTTACACCTTCTAGAGCTATTTCATAGCCTACATGCACCTTTAATTGTCCAGCAGAGTCGCAATTGCCATAGATTTGTTGGCAAGATTTGGTCACCAGCTCATTTTACCAAGCCAGCTTGAATTCGCCTTTTAAGCTTTCTCTGGCTTTAGGATTCCATGTGATTTCGCGAAGAAATGCTCAAACTATTGTTTAGCCTTGTTCTACTTGGGCTTTTTCATTTACAGGCTTATTCTCCAGGAAGAGTGGGAGCCACAGAAAGACCCCCCCGGGGGGACCCTGGGGGGTCCCCCCGGGGGGGGGTCCTCAGAAAGTCTCCCCAGGGGTCCCCCCCGGGGGGACTCTGTATGGTCCCCCGGGGGGGGATGGTGTACTAACATGGTTGATGGTGTCAGTGATATTGTCATTTGTTTTGGAGTGGTTCATGAAGGCGATGTAGAGCTTGATGGAGGCAAGGAAGGTGGAGGCACTGGCGTAGGAGAGGGGCTTGCCGAGGAGAGCCAGGCGGGAGTTGTACTGCTCAGCCCACTCTGTGTTGAGATTGCAGATTTTGTCATGGTGTTTGTAGCTGTTTGCTTTGCTGGATTTAGAGTTTCAGAGGAGCTTGAGGGTGGAGGCCGGCTTTCCAGAGCAGCGGGGTGTGGCATGGAACCAACGGACGCAGTAGTCGCACTGGATCCACGTGCTGATGGAGCCTTTGCTGCAGTCGAGGGCGGTGGCGCGGCCGCAGCAGTTGGGCGAGAGGAGGAGGCTGGCGACTGGCTGGTGCGGCATGGACTTAAAGCTGCTGACGCTGCTGAGCTCTGACGACGATGTCCTGGGCTGGGTACTGGCGGGTGCAGACATCGTTGCCCAGCACTGCATCCGCCAGGAACGCAGCAGCTAGTGGCCCACAGGCTGTCGCCCCCACCTGCCGCAACGGGCACACAATCTCAAGCCAACACATTGGGACTACTGGGGACTCAACATTTCAAGATGATCCTACCTTCACAGGAATGTCGTTGTCTTCGGTTTGGAAGTGGCGAAACATTTTCGCTATGCGAAGCATCCAGTTCCCCGTGTAGGTTCTAAAAAATAATTTTATGTTCAGAATGGCAAAATTTCCAATTTAATTTAAGCTGCTATACCTCGGAGATGCCTTTGAAGCAGTGCTGTCAAAGATGCAGAGGCCATTCCCATCGTACACCAACGTTGCCCAATGCCCTGGTTCAACCATGACGAAATTTGCCCACCTACATCCATTGTCAGATCTGGACAAGCCCCAGAAATCGCTAAGCATAATATGAACCGATTTCGCAGGCATGGGACCCTGAGGCCATCGCAGGGTTGCAGAAGTGATGCTGGTGGGGAGAGTCTGCCGAAGCCGGAAGGTGCAGCAGCTCGTAACAGCTCCAGTACTTCTCGCACCTCGCTGTCATCTTCCCACTGCCGCTCTGCCCCAGTCTGCACTCCCAGAATTCGAGCCCCTGCCAATTGTCATTTTTCCAGGACTCAGTCATTTCTCGTGTCTCTGCAAACCTACAGCACCACTGCTCCATGAGCTGGGGGCAGCGATGGTGGCTCTTGAGTTGTTTGCTTATTGTCTTAGAGCTTGTTTTCACATGCTTTCTGTCAAATGACAATATCACTGACACCATCAACCATGTTAGTACACCATCCCCCCCGGGGGACCATACAGAGTCCCCCCGGGGGGGGGGGGGGCCCTGGGGGGGACTTTGTGATGACCCCCCCGGGGGGACCCCCCAGGGTCCCCCCGGGGGGGTCTTTTGGTGGCTCCCACCCTGCCTCCTTATTCTCTCTCCATTGTCACCGCCTCAGTGGCGCAGTTGGTTGGCGGGGATGATGTAAAGTGGAATGTTTGGTTTGAATCCGCGCCCAGTCAATTCTTTTGCGCTTTCTTGCATTCGCCCTCAAACGTCTACCTTTTCCTGGCTTGCGGCAGTGGATTCAGTGAGAAAAACCAGAGCGTTTCATCCTTCGCCTAAATCTGGAGCCTGTACCAAGTCCATGATAAAGTTGTAGCTGTCCCGATTCAGCTCAGCTTCAAAACAACCCAAAAGCCGCGATTCCACAAGCCCTCCAGTACATTGCCGGACTATTACTTTTTTTTGTCACATTGCCGGACATAAATTCTGGACTTTGCCGGACTACAGACTTTGCCGGACTATTTGTTTTTTCAATTTTTCTGAAGTTCTTGTGTTGGCTTCGCCCGACTCCTGGTACTTTTGTCAGTCCTTGGTACTCCACGACTGGAGGGCGTAGCCGTAGTAGCTCCCTATCGGTCGCTACGAAAACTACAAGCATTCAAAGAAAACTCCGGCAAAGTGCAACGTCATGGTGACAATAAAATGTCCGGCAAAGTACTGACACCTACAAGGAAAGGAGGGCACCAAATGGGGAGGTGGATGAAACTAGGAGCCCCGGAGCCACCGGGAGCGCTTGGAAGGCCTTGGACTTTGTAGAAGTCGATGGTGAGGTTGCAGGAGATGTACTGGTGGTCCGTGCCATTCCCCTTCTCCTCCTCCTCGCAGGCGCTGAGGATGGAGTTGGTGATGAGTTGGGGTGGCGTGAGGTGAAGGCTCCAGCTGTATGGGTGAAGGTTGGACCGATCTAGTCTGTTTTAATCGCAAGTGGGAAGAAATGGTGAGAGACCCAGGAAGCGGAAAGGTTTGCGCAGCAATGGATACATCGCTCAAGACATGCGAATCACGATGAAGCGGGAGCTCAAAAACACGTTCTCCTCACACATTGATTACAGATTTGGGGGGGTACGTGGGGATACTTACGTGGGAGGGATACTTCACGTGTGGGTTGGCTGGTAAAACTCTTGCGGGGAGGATTTTGGTCATGAGTCAAAATGGTTTTTCAACTTTCTCGACACAAGGCATTAAGAAGGGACAATCTAAGAATAAATCACCGAATCGGATATTTACCGCAATTTTTTTTCAAATAACATAGTCTAGTAATAAGCTTTTTCATTTTTTAAATGATTAATGCTATGAAGCGATGCAAATGGAATTTTTCTTTTGAGGTATGAAGCGAATTTGCCTAACTCTATTCGCCTGCTCCTGTTCGTTTGTTTTTATTCTTCAGTTCGTGGCAAACAATACTCTCACCAATTCATTTGGCATCACATTTTTCAAACCCGCTCTTCAAGTTAGAGAATCATCTTAAAATCAGATATTGGCTAACCAACAAAAGAGCAGGTGGCTCCGGACACTCCAATGGGTACAAGTATGCCCGAGCTATTGGCTCAATTTTTCGCTAGCCCATTTCGGGTAAAGTTCCCATCTCTGCAGGATACATCTGCTTATTTTCTGTCAACGATATTACAGTCTGTTCGATGACCCGAAGCATTGAGCGTTACGAGGTTGACGGAAAGTGAAGTGTTCACGGGTGATGAGCTTCGGGAGTGTATCTTGGAACCTATCAAAACTCAGCCCACATTGCAAGAGGGCAATGTTGTAGCTGCTTTTTGGTCCGGACTGGAAATAAATAAATGCTGATTTGAGGCCTATTATAACAATCTAACAGCGATAGTGAATGATTGCTAGAAGCTGTGGACAAGAGCAGGGCAAGCAACGATGGACTTATTTCATATGGGTCGTTACGGAGAGGTTATTAACTTGAACAGATTATGCTAGCATTTTGCAGAGACTAGTCGTGTAACGGTTGAATTATTTCAAGTAAAACTAAGATAAACCTTAATTACCACAGCTATGGCAAATTTAAATTAATTATTTATAAGATTTTTTCATACGGTTGATAGAGTTGATATTGTTAGATTTCAGAAAAAGGTGTTCCTTGCACCTGCGAGAGAGGACTTTACTGGCGTGCCCTGCAATTTCATCACCATTGGTATTGGCGGTGACTGGAAAGTGGAGCAGGAGTTCTAACAAAAGGCGAGTATAGCTATTTCGGAATTTTTCCTAACTGATAACTTTGGTTTCGATTCAATATTCACAAGCTTCGGGATCGCTAGCTTTTTTAAGTTGACGCCTACTGATCTTACAGGGGTTGATCTTAGTATGTAATTGGCGAAAATGATAGAGGGATGTAATAATGACCAAAACACCGAATTATAAATTGTGTGATTTGTAGCAGTGCTAGCTGCTTCTTTTACATTCAAGTGGGGAAACTTAGGGGTTATTTTAACAATTAATTAAGAATTTGCTCTCCTAATTAAGAGCTTTCCAACGGGGTCAATCGTGACATAAGCTTGCGCAGAATATTGCCGTTATGCGAAACTCTTTTGCAGTATTCAAAGTGCCAGATATACGGGATAGAGCCAAGTCCAGATCAGTATGAAGGCTTTGGGGCATTCGGAAGCGTCATCCCAAAGGGCGTCGGTTTTGAAGCCGGCTCTGTCACCCTCACTCTAAGGAAAGGTCCTAAATCATAGGCCATTCATTTCCAACCAAGCAATTTCACAGGCTCCAAATACACGAAGGAGGAGGTGGAGGTAGTGCCGCTGCACCAACTTCTGGACGAGTACGTTGATACGCGAAATATCCTCTACGCCACCATCGACATTGAGGTCCTATTTCCCCGCTTCAATATAATCCTCCTTTCGTGAACTATGCCAAAGAGAAAATGAATCAGAGAGGATTGAGGGCTTCGAGTATGAGATACTGCCTGGATTCCGTAAAGGTCAAGCATTCAGCAAGGAGGGCGTGCGTCTGTGCCAACTGGACGCCGAGCTGCACGACATGAAGATGGCCGGTCCTCAGTTCAACTTCGCCACTTTCTTCGCCGCCTTCCTCAGGGAAACCTCTTTCCTGCCCATATTCGCCACAGATTTCCTCAGCCACCGAAAGCTCACGCTCGTCCTGGCCGGCGATGAACTCTGCGAGCGAGTTTTTCCCACTAAGCAGATCTTCCAAAAGCCACTAGCCTAATGACGGCCATTGAGCTTGGTGTGTGTGCCGTTTTTATCCGTTTTTGTTGCATTTTTGTTGCTAGCCGTTTACTTGTTTGATGGTTGCATTGCGTTAAAGGCACGATACAAATTTTACTACCATTAGAAATTGTCCCGATTTTTTTGTAGTTAGGGAACATGGAAGTAAGCTTGCAAGCATATTCTGTTTTTTCACATGTGAACTAAATTTCTGAGAAAAACAATTCCAGTTTTCTACGAATCACTTGCAACCCACCTTTGAAGCATCTTCTCAACGAAAGGAACCATCTAAATCCGTAGAGACCATTGACCATAAGCTTAGGGTAAACATTTCGCGAAAATCATTAGGAGCTCAGGAAATGCCGATTTTTTAAAACAGTTCAGCTCCCACAATAACATGCTGCGCCAGAGGCTTTCACAGGCCAAGGGTGGTCACTCTGCATTGTCATCCCAAATAAAGGGTTGCTTGACCGTTCGTGCTTGATGAACTTCATCTCGCATTGTTCAAACAAAGGATCCAGAATATTTCAGACGCATCAACATTGTTCAAGCTAAGACCAGTTTGCCTACTGAAGTTGGCAAGAAATGGCTACCTTTTTCCTGTACGACTATCTGTTAGTGACAATCTGAAAGAGCACCGTTCGGCGGCATCTTGTTCTTCAAACATGATTCAGGCCTCTGCGATCTTGGTGGTCGTGTCGTCATCGTGACACTCAAGAGTAGCAAATAATGTCGTCATTGGCCTGACATGATAATTATTCCATACAAACAAGTAAATAATGTGAAACCTTAAACTTGTGGGTAAGCTTAGCTCAAGTGCGTGAAAATGCAAAATGGGAGCATACCAAAGCCCCACTTGGCAGGCCGCCAGACCAGCCACTCCACCACCGATCACCAGATCCTTGGCCGGCGATCCCTTCCCTTCAATCCCTCTCCCCCTCTTTCCCGGCTCTTTGGAGGAGGAGGAGAAAGAAGGACGAGAAAGGGTGTTGGCTGCTGGCAGCGGTGATCTGTTCGGTGAAGAAGCGACCGAAGTGGAAACCAACACCTAGGTCTAAAAGAGGAGCTGGCCGCTGACGGTTCGCTTTGCTCACTCGCGCATGCCTAATGTTTTGTTTTGTGAATGCAAATATGTCTAAGCAATCGTTTTTTGGACAAGTCAAACGTCCAGCAAACACGAAGAGTCACAGTAAGAGCAGATCACATCTCTCTGTAGCAAAGTCAGTCACAACACCAGGCCTTTCGCTTCTTTCGCCCCTCCATGCGGCCTTCACTCTCAGGGGATGTTTTAGGCTTGCGCCGTTTCGCTTTCCTCTTTTCGTCCTGGTAATGCAATGATTTTGTTCATAAAGCCTTCAATTCTTCAATACGCAATCTTCTTCAATTCGCATTCTTCAATCTTCAAAACTTTAATTTTACCACAACCTATTTCATCGATTTTTGCGCGGCCGAAGGCCGCCTGCCGCGGAGGGCAGGGCAGTCAGAGCTCCGGAGGCCGGAGGGCATGGGTGCGGAGGCCCCGGAGCGTAGCCTAGCATGCGAAGCATGCTAGGCGAAGCGTAGGGGCCGTAGCACCCGTGCCCGGAGGCCGGAGGAGCTCTGGCGCCCTGCCCGAAGCGGCGGGCGGCCAAGGCCAGCTTAACCAGTTACCCCATTTTTGCGTCCGTCTGTCCGCATATATATATATATATATATATGTCTGTCCAGGGCCGGGCCTCCGCGGTTTTTCAACGAAATTGGCTGATTTTTTGCATGAAAGTCCGCCTAGGTGGTATCTCCAGGCCATTTTTTGGGCTTGGCGTAATTTTTCGATTTTCGTCCAAAACTCAAGTTTTTGATGTTTCAAACTACTAAAATTCATAAATCACTGGTTTTTCAACGAAATTGGCTGATTTTTTGCATGAAAGTCCGCCTGGGTGATATCTCCAGGCCATTTTTTGGGCTTGACGTAATTTTTCGATTTTTGCCCAAAACTCAATTTTTTGATGTTTCAAAGTACGAAAATTCATAAATCACTGGTTTTTCAACGAAATTGGCTGGTTTTTGGCAGGTACGTCCGTCGAAATGGTATCTTGAAGCTGGCAAAAGGAATTTCCGAAATATTTGTTATTTCTCAGTTTATGGCCAAAAACCTAAATTCTTGATGTTTCAAAAATTTGAACATCCATAAGTTGATGGTTTTTCAATGAAATCAGTTGAATTTTGGCATGTACGTCTCTTATGGTGATATATTGAACATTTATTTCGACACATTTATTATTTCTTGATTTATAGTCAAGAACCTAAAATCTTGATGTTTCAAAATTTCGAACATCCGTAAATTAATGGTTTTTCAATAAACTCAGCTTTGTTTTGGCAGATACATTTGCTGCGGCAGTATCTTAAAGCAGTTAAAAGGAATTGCTTAGCTTATTATCTGGAACAAAGGCCGCGCATCTTGGCAACAGCCGAGAATACCTTGTCATACTGCGTAGTGGTCGGATCGGATTAAAACCTAAAAAGACCAGACCACTGCTCAAGCTGAAACATAAAAATGCTGAGCAGAAACCTTGGGATCCAGTTTGCGACAGGCCTCGAGAAGATCCTGGTTGACAGCTTCGTGTGCAGCCATCTCCTCCTTTCTCTCCTGCGCCGCCTCCTCCGAAGGGTAGACCCATTCGCTCGCCTCCTCCGTGATCCCCACCACCTCCACTTCATCCTTACAAACACTTTTTCCATTTTTTTTAATAATCAAGTGGAAAAATTGTGGACACTGCCAGTCCAGCTTTACAGCTGCATGAATGCATGAGCCTTTAAACTAACAAAAGGTCTCCATGAAAATTATATTCCTTTGCAGGGACTGCTCATGGAGGCAGAAAGCATGGTTGTACATTCAGGAAGCTAATCATGAGGCTACTTCAAATGATACTGAGCCCTGAAAGGGTTGAGGCTAGAAAACCTCGGGTGGCGGCGGCTTAGGCAGTCCCAGCTTCTTCCGTAGCTTATTCTGCCGTCGCTTCTCCTTCTTGGCAGCCTTCTGGAGCTTCTTCAGTCTCTCCAGCTCCTCCTCCGTCAGCTTCTTCTTTCCCTTTCGCCCCATCTTTTCGCTTCCTGGAGTAGACAATACTCGGCTGATGCGTGACAGAGAAAAGACAATGCAGGGTGTACACTGAGGCTGGTTTTGACTCAGAGATTGCTGCTTGTTTGGCATACTTGAAAAAATTTGCGCAAAATGGGAGCTTTGACGTGGGGGTATTTTTTTGGCAGTTTTTAGACAATTTGAGAAGCATCACAAACTATGAACTATCACTCAAAAGCACCGTGTATAGACATTTCAGCAGTTGCATATTTGTACAGAGAAACAAATGATCATCAGTGCAGCTTGTCTTTGCCGTTCATCGCAGGGTGACATGCGGATGCTACTCTTTTCAAGGATTCCTAGAGTGCACTATTTTGAAGTTTGTTTAATTTCAAAGAATGCAAAAACCGTTTTGGTGTAGGCGTGGATCCAGAAATTGATGAAAAGGGCCAGAAAAGAAGCGACCATGAAGGCGAAAACGCCGTATATAATCGTCGGAATGGGACAGTCATTGTGCACCATCCATAGTATTATTCCAAGGGCAAATGTGAATTGAGCCTTCAGTTTAATCGCAAACTATTTTTCTTCGCAAAATTTATTTTGTCTTTTTTTGACAATGCGAGAGTAACAAATACAAAGTTGCTTCGAATTATGTCAGGATGATTTAAAAACTGAACATCAAAAATTAAATGACTAAAGAATAAATTGCTAACCAGCTGCGCGACAGTGAGGTACTTTTTCCACCAGAACCGGCGCTTGGGATAGATTGCTGTGAGCATGTAGTAGAAATACATGAGCACGTGCACCCCGCTGTTCAGGAATACCACAAAAAATCCTGCACCTTACTTTTGCAAAAAGCCATACCAGCGGTAGTTTATCGATTTATAAAAACGTCTCAAAAAACAAAGAATATTCTTACGTACCAGCTCCGTCTGCTGCCCATTTGTGGCCGATCCAGATGAAGACGACCATGCTGACATGATGATAGCAGTGCAGGAATGACATTTGATCCTGCTTCTTCCGAATCACCTGCCAGTTTATTGAAGCTCTGCATTTTCCAGCTCCCAGCAATCTGGTCAAAACCATAAATTCAAACATTCCCAATTTTGGGTGACGAAAATATTCTGCCCCCATCCATTAAAATTGAGCAGGCGAAAAATAGAAAACGGCATATTCCAAGAACCAAATTTCAGAAAGACAAAATTTGTGATTTTCCTTTCCCTGCTGAATAGAGGAGGAACCAGGAAAGCGGTGTCAGCAAGCTCGACGACTTTGGAGAAGAAGTAGCACCAGAGGACGGCCAGCACTCGCATCTGCTCCGGCCCATTGGCCTCGTAGCGTATGGGCAGACACTTGCTGTACTCATAGCCCGCCAGCCAGGTTGCCACCAGAACCTGCAAGCTTTACCGCCTATTCCCTATCATCAGATGGCAGTTTTGGTAGTCAAGAGATCCAATCGCCTTCCCACGCCCGTGATTGAAGCCATAGCTTCTGTCTTTTGCTGAGGAAGGAACCGAAACATTGTGTGAAAAATGCAAGCATGACGAGTCATTTGAATTTGAAACATTTTCAGTTTCAATAGTGACACCGCTCTTCACCCCTTCGCCTCTAAAACAGCTCAATTTATGCTTATCTATGCCCAAACCTCGGTCCAGCTCTCACTAGGCCTTGATGAAGGCAAAATGATGAGACAGGGTGGCGCAACCTCAATGCAGATGTAGGCGTTGAGAACGACCATGGCAGCGTTGTAGGTGACCATGGCCCACCGAGGCTCTATTGGGGCTCTGTCCGCCATCAGCTTCGGCCCCAACCGCACCATGGCCAGGTAGGCAATGCAACCTCAATGCAGATGTAGGCGTTGAGAGCGACCATGGCGGCGTTGTAGGCGACCATGGCCCAACGAGGCTCAATTGGGGCTCTGTCCGCCATCAGCTTCGGCCCCAACCGCACCATGGCCAGGTAGGCAATGCAACCTCAATGCAGATGTAGGCGTTGAGAGCGACCATGGCGGCGTTGTAGGCGACCATGGCCCAACGAGGCTCAATTGGGGCTCTGTCCGCCATCAGCTTCGGCCCCAACCGCACCATGGCCAGGTAGGCAATGCAACCTCAATGCAGATGTAGGCGTTGAGAGCGACCATGGCGGCGTTGTAGGCGACCATGGCCCAACGAGGCTCAATTGGGGCTTGTCCGCCATCAGCTTCGGCCCCAACCGCACCATGGCCAGGTAGGCAATGCAACCTCAATGCAGATGTAGGCGTTGAGAGCGACCATGGCGGCGTTGTAGGCGACCATGGCCCAACGAGGCTCAATTGGGGCTCTGTCCGCCATCAGCTTCGGCCCCAACCGCACCATGGCCAGGTAGGCAATGCAACCTCAATGCAGATGTAGGCGTTGAGAGCGACCATGGCGGCGTTGTAGGCGACCATGGCCCAACGAGGCTCAATTGGGGCTCTGTCCGCCATCAGCTTCGGCCCCAACCGCACCATGGCCAGGTAGGCAATGCAACCTCAATGCAGATGTAGGCGTTGAGAGCGACCATGGCGGCGTTGTAGGCGACCATGGCCCAACGAGGCTCAATTGGGGCTCTGTCCGCCATCAGCTTCGGCCCCAACCGCACCATGGCCAGGTAGGCAATGCAACCTCAATGCAGATGTAGGCGTTGAGAGCGACCATGGCGGCGTTGTAGGCGACCATGGCCCAACGAGGCTCAATTGGGGCTCTGTCCGCCATCAGCTTCGGCCCCAACCGCACCATGGCCAGGTAGGCAATGCAACCTCAATGCAGATGTAGGCGTTGAGAGCGACCATGGCGGCGTTGTAGGCGACCATGGCCCAACGAGGCTCAATTGGGGCTCTGTCCGCCATCAGCTTCGGCCCCAACCGCACCATGGCCAGGTAGGCAATGCAACCTCAATGCAGATGTAGGCGTTGAGAACGACCATGGCAGCGTTGTAGGTGACCATGGCCCACCGAGGCTCTATTGGGGCTCTGTCCGCCATCAGCTTCGGCCCCAACCGCACCATGGCCAGGTAGGCAATGCAACCTCAATGCAGATGTAGGCGTTGAGAACGACCATGGCAGCGTTGTAGGTGACCATGGCCACCCGAGGCTCAATTGGGGCTCTGTCCGCCATCAGCTTCGGCCCCAACCGCACCATGGCCAGGTAGGCAATGCAACCTCAATGCAGATGTAGGCGTTGAGAACGACCATGGCAGCGTTGTAGGTGACCATGGCCCACCGAGGCTCTATTGGGGCTCTGTCCGCCATCAGCTTCGGCCCCAACCGCACCATGGCCAGGTAGGCAATGCAACCTCAATGCAGATGTAGGCGTTGAGAACGACCATGGCAGCGTTGTAGGTGACCATGGCCCACCGAGGCTCTATTGGGGCTCTGTCCGCCATCAGCTTCGGCCCCAACCGCACCATGGCCAGGTAGGCAATGCAACCTCAATGCAGATGTAGGCGTTGAGAACGACCATGGCAGCGTTGTAGGTGACCATGGCCCACCGAGGCTCTATTGGGGCTCTGTCCGCCATCAGCTTCGGCCCCAACCGCACCATGGCCAGGTAGGCAATGCAACCTCAATGCAGATGTAGGCGTTGAGAACGACCATGGCAGCGTTGTAGGTGACCATGGCCCACCGAGGCTCTATTGGGGCTCTGTCCGCCATCAGCTTCGGCCCCAACCGCACCATGGCCAGGTAGGCAAGGCAACCTCAATGCAGATGTAGGCGTTGAGAACGACCATGGCAGCGTTGTAGGTGACCATGGCCCACCGAGGCTCTATTGGGGCTCTGTCCGCCATCAGCTTCGGCCCCAACCGCACCATGGCCAGGTAGGCAATGCAACCTCAATGCAGATGTAGGCGTTGAGAACGACCATGGCAGCGTTGTAGGTGACCATGGCCCACCGAGGCTCTATTGGGGCTCTGTCCGCCATCAGCTTCGGCCCCAACCGCACCATGGCCAGGTAGGCAATGCAACCTCAATGCAGATGTAGGCGTTGAGAACGACCATGGCAGCGTTGTAGGTGACCATGGCCCACCGAGGCTCTATTGGGGCTCTGTCCGCCATCAGCTTCGGCCCCAACCGCACCCTGGCCAGGTAGGCAATGCAACCTCAATGCAGATGTAGGCGTTGAGAACGACCATGGCAGCGTTGTAGGTGACCATGGCCCACCGAGGCTCTATTGGGGCTCTGTCCGCCATCAGCTTCGGCCCCAACCGCACCATGGCCAGGTAGGCAATGCAACCTCAATGCAGATGTAGGCGTTGAGAACGACCATGGCAGCGTTGTAGGTGACCATGGCCCACCGAGGCTCTATTGGGGCTCTGTCCGCCATCAGCTTCGGCCCCAACCGCACCATGGCCTGGTAGGCAATGCAACCTCAATGCAGATGTAGGCGTTGAGAACGACCATGGCAGCGTTGTAGGTGACCATGGCCCACCGAGGCTCTATTGGGGCTCTGTCCGCCATCAGCTTCGGCCCCAACCGCACCATGGCCAGGTAGGCAATGCAACCTCAATGCAGATGTAGGCGTTGAGAACGACCATGGCAGCGTTGTAGGTGACCATGGCCCACCGAGGCTCTATTGGGGCTCTGTCCGCCATCAGCTTCGGCCCCAACCGCACCATGGCCAGGTAGGCAATGCAACCTCAATGCAGATGTAGGCGTTGAGAACGACCATGGCAGCGTTGTAGGTGACCATGGCCCACCGAGGCTCTATTGGGGCTCTGTCCGCCATCAGCTTCGGCCCCAACCGCACCATGGCCAGGTAGGCAATGCAACCTCAATGCAGATGTAGGCGTTGAGAACGACCATGGCAGCGTTGTAGGTGACCATGGCCCACCGAGGCTCTATTGGGGCTCTGTCCGCCATCAGCTTCAGCCCCAACCGCACCATGGCCAGGTAGGCAATGCAACCTCAATGCAGATGTAGGCGTTGAGAACGACCATGGCAGCGTTGTAGGTGACCATGGCCCACCGAGGCTCTATTGGGGCTCTGTCCGCCATCAGCTTCGGCCCCAACCGCACCATGGCCAGGTAGGCAAGGCAACCTCAATGCAGATGTAGGCGTTGAGAACGACCATGGCAGCGTTGTAGGTGACCATGGCCCACCGAGGCTCTATTGGGGCTCTGTCCGCCATCAGCTTCGGCCCCAACCGCACCATGGCCAGGTAGGCAATGCAACCTCAATGCAGATGTAGGCGTTGAGAACGACCATGGCAGCGTTGTAGGTGACCATGGCCCACCGAGGCTCTATTGGGGCTCTGTCCGCCATCAGCTTCGGCCCCAACCGCACCATGGCCAGGTAGGCAATGCAACCTCAATGCAGATGTAGGCGTTGAGAACGACCATGGCAGCGTTGTAGGTGACCATGGCCCACCGAGGCTCTATTGGGGCTCTGTCCGCCATCAGCTTCGGCCCCAACCGCACCATGGCCAGGTAGGCAATGCAACCTCAATGCAGATGTAGGCGTTGAGAACGACCATGGCAGCGTTGTAGGTGACCATGGCCCACCGAGGCTCTATTGGGGCTCTGTCCGCCATCAGCTTCGGCCCCAACCGCACCATGGCCAGGTAGGCAATGCAACCTCAATGCAGATGTAGGCGTTGAGAACGACCATGGCAGCGTTGTAGGTGACCATGGCCCACCGAGGCTCTATTGGGGCTCTGTCCGCCATCAGCTTCGGCCCCAACCGCACCATGGCCAGGTAGGCAATGCAACCTCAATGCAGATGTAGGCGTTGAGAACGACCATGGCAGCGTTGTAGGTGACCATGGCCCACCGAGGCTCTATTGGGGCTCTGTCCGCCATCAGCTTCGGCCCCAACCGCACCATGGCCAGGTAGGCAATGCAACCTCAATGCAGATGTAGGCGTTGAGAACGACCATGGCAGCGTTGTAGGTGACCATGGCCCACCGAGGCTCTATTGGGGCTCTGTCCGCCATCAGCTTCGGCCCCAACCGCACCATGGCCAGGTAGGCAACGGCTATGGCGCTGATGACCAGCGGTGACAGGGGGCCCATCAGATAGAGCTCGCCCCACTCGGTTCGTGGATCTGCCGAATCAATATGATGGCTTCTAAGTGGTGGACTGGTGCCAATGTTATGCGGCGAATTTGGCTTGAGAAACACTGCTTGTATTTGAAGTAATTTTAAACTAACCACTGACCACTGTCCAGTATTTCAAAGCTAAATAGGTGTAGTTATTGATCTTGATGGAAAGCAGCATTTTAGCTATAGTTTTACGAAACATTCCATTGACATACCGCCAGTCTTGTATAGGCTAAGCCATGCCTGCCAGGGATTCCACATGGCGAGTTCCCTGCCTCGACCTACTTACGCTACGCAGCACCAATTCCTCCCGCTCTTCCCCCGCAGGCCAGGTTTTCAAACCCTCAAACATCACTTTCAACATATTTTCACCACCATCAAATGACTAAAGCTTCTTCCACTTCCAAACAGCAGCCGACACCAATGAGAGCAAATGTGGAATACAAAGTCAAAACGCCAACCTTGCCAATCGCGGCTCTCTTGACCGAGTTACCCCGGCATTGGCCGCCCTCCTGGGAAGGGCGGAAATGGGCAGGGACCTTCAAAGACTCCCAGGCCTCTGACATGCAATGGGCGCACCAACACGCACGCGTACCTACGGAAATGCAGAAAGACTCCCCAGGTCACACACTCCCCCATCCCTATGCCTCCCTCAGCCCCCTCATTTTCAACACTGCCCTATAATAACACCCGCCACACGCAGATTGCGGCCAGCCAGCCTCTTCCAGCTGGTTTCGGCCTGACCCTATCGGAGAGCCAATAAATGAGGAGGGGGCAGAGGAGTGAATGTGTTGGCGAAAAGCTCTGCAGCGATAGAAGCCATTAGTTGGGTGGCACAAAAAATCGAAAATGAGATCCTAACGAGCATCCAAAATGCAACGAGCTATTTGAGATAGTTTCGCTCGCAGAGTTGTAGTTGTATAGTGGAGACAATGGGTAGGCAGTCAAAGTAATTGTAAAGGAAAAGTTTGTAGACCGGTTTGTTGGAGAACGTTGTCAGTGAAGTGAAAAGGATGGCAGTTAAATGATTTTAGTCACGCATTTGGTCATTTGAGGAGGTGGTCAAATTATCAGATGCAGGAGGTTGATTCAGATTCATCAGATGCAGGAGGAGATTAGAATTGGAAAATGGACCGCGAAACACTGGTCAGATAAGATGCAGGATTGTTCAAATTTACATTTTATTCCATCTAATTGGTCAGCAAAAGAAAGCCATATTTGCGTTGAAACGTTGAAACCTCATCGTGGATAGTTTTATGCTACCACAAACCAAGACATCGAGACCTCGAGGCAAGAACAATAGTTGACCCCATGTAACTATGCTATTCAGTCACTTCAAACTGGGTAAAAATAAGTCTAAAGCACTTCCATTTGTGAACGCAAACTTCCCTCAGCATCTTCAGTTTCCTAATTTCGTCTCTCCATCAATTTTCCTTTCCTCCTAAGATTACATGCTCATTTTTCTAATTTTGCCATTTAATATTCACGAACTCTATTTTGTGGCTCAAACTTTTTCGATGCGTTGTCTTTTAGAGGCAATGTATTCTCTGAGTATGGGATGGGAGGAAATGGAAGGCAGTGTTGGCAACAATTGGCAGTGTGGCTTTGGGAGGCCGGTTGGACAGTGTGGCAGTCTTGGCCTTGCAAGCGGAGGAAGGCGATTACAACAGGCATGTACAACAACTGAGTTCACAGGAGGGCACAAGGCCTGGGGCTTTATTTCTTGAACCAGGGCAGGGCAGCTCGGGCCAGAGGGAAGAAGCGGGCCAAATAGTGCACTCTAGGAATCCTTGAAAAGAGTAGCATCCGCATGTCACCCTGCGATGAACGGCAAAGACAAGCTGCACTGACTATGATTTGTTTCTCTGTAAAGCAAATATGCAACTGCTGAAATGTCTATACACGGTGCTTTTGAGTGATAGTTCATAGTTTGTGATGCTTCTCAAATTGTCTAAAAACTGCCAAAAAAAATACCCCCACGTCAAAGCTCCCATTTTGCGCAAATTTTTTCAAGTATGCCAAACAAGCAGCAATCTCTGAGTCAAAACCAGCCTCAGTGTGTACACCCTGCATCCTCCCCTCTCCGTCCACGCATCAGCCGAGTATTGTCTACTCCAGGAAGCGAAAAGATGGGGCGAAAGGGAAAGAAGAAGCTGACGGAGGAGGAGCTGGAGAGACTGAAGAAGCTCCAGAAGGCTGCCAAGAAGGAGAAGCGACGGCAGAATAAGCTACGGAAGAAGCTGGGACTGCCTAAGCCGCCGCCACCCGAGGTTTTCTAGCCTCAACCCTTTCAGGGCTCATATCATTTGCGAAGTAGCCTCATGATTAGCTTCCTGAATGTACAACCATGCTTTCTGCCTCCTATGGAGCAGTCCCTGCAAAGGAATATAATTTTCATGGAGACCTTTTGTTAGTTTAAAGGCTCATGCATTCATGCAGCTGTAAAGCTGGACTGGCAGTGTCCACAATTTTTCCACTTGATTATTAAAAAAAAAAATGGAAAAAGTGTTTGTAAGGATGAAGTGGAGGGGTGGCGGGGATCACGGAGGAGGCGAGCGAATGGGTCTACCCTTCGGAGGAGGCGGCGCAGGAGAGAAGGAGGAGATGGCTGCACACGAAGCTGTCAACCAGGATCTTCTCGAGGCCTGTCGCAAACTGGATCCCAAGGTTTCTGCTCAGCATTTTTATGTTTCAGCTTGAGCAGTGGTCTGGTCTTTTTAGGTTTTAATCCGATCCGACCACTACGCAGTATGACAAGGTATTCTCGGCTGTTGCCAAGATGCGCGGCCTTTGTTCCAGATAATAAGCTAAGCAATTCCTTTTAACTGCTTTAAGATACTGCCGCAGCAAATGTATCTGCCAAAACAAAGCTGAGTTTATTGAAAAACCATTAATTTACGGATGTTCGAAATTTTGAAACATCAAGATTTTAGGTTCTTGACTATAAATCAAGAAATAATAAATGTGTCGAAATAAATGTTCAATATATCACCATAAGAGACGTACATGCCAAAATTCAACTGATTTCATTGAAAAACCATCAACTTATGGATGTTCAAATTTTTGAAACATCAAGAATTTAGGTTTTTGGCCATAAACTGAGAAATAACAAATATTTCGGAAATTCCTTTTGCCAGCTTCAAGATACCATTTCGACGGACGTACCTGCCAAAAACCAGCCAATTTCGTTGAAAAACCAGTGATTTATGAATTTTCGTACTTTGAAACATCAAAAAATTGAGTTTTGGGCAAAAATCGAAAAATTACGTCAAGCCCAAAAAATGGCCTGGAGATATCACCCAGGCGGACTTTCATGCAAAAAATCAGCCAATTTCGTTGAAAAACCAGTGATTTATGAATTTTAGTAGTTTGAAACATCAAAAACTTGAGTTTTGGACGAAAATCGAAAAATTACGCCAAGCCCAAAAAATGGCCTGGAGATACCACCTAGGCGGACTTTCATGCAAAAAATCAGCCAATTTCGTTGAAAAACCGCGGAGGCCCGGCCCTGGACAGACATATATATATATATATATATATATGCGGACAGACGGACGCAAAAATGGGGTAACTGGTTAAGCTGGCCTTGGCCGCCCGCCGCTTCGGGCAGGGCGCCAGAGCTCCTCCGGCCTCCGGGCACGGGTGCCACGGCCCCTACGCTTCGCCTAGCATGCTTTGCATGCTAGGCTACGCTCCGGGGCCTCCGCACCCATGCCCTCCGGCCTCCGGAGCTCCGACTGCCCTGCCCTCCGCGGCAGGCGGCCTTCGGCCGCGCCAAAATCGATGAAATAGGGTGTGGTAAAATTAAAGGTTTGAAGATTGAAGAATTCGAATTGGAGAAGATTGCGTATTGAAGGATTGAAGGCTTTATGAACAAAATAATTGCATTACCAGGACGAAAAGAGGAAAGCGAAACGGCGCAAGCCTAAAACATCCCCTGAGAGTGAAGGCCGCATGGAGGGGCGAAAGAAGCGAAAGGCCTGGTGTTGTGACTGACTTTGCTACAGAGAGATGTGATCTGCTCTTACTGTGACTCTTCGTGTTTGCTGGACGTTTGACTTGTCCAAAAAACGATTGCTTAGACATATTTGCATTCACAAAACAAAACATTAGGCATGCGCGAGTGAGCAAAGCGAACCGTCAGCGGCCAGCTCCTCTTTTAGACCTAGGTGTTGGTTTCCACTTCGGTCGCTTCTTCACCGAACAGATCACCGCTGCCAGCAGCCAACACCCTTTCTCGTCCTTCTTTTCTCCTCCTCCTCCAAAGAGCCGGGAAAGAGGGGGAGAGGATTGAAGGGAAGGGATCGCCGGCCAAGGATCTGGTGATCGGTGGTGGAGTGGCTGGTCTGGCGGCCTGCCAAGTGGGGCTTTGGTATGCTCCCATTTTGCATTTTCACGCACTTGAGCTAAGCTTACCCACAAGTTTAAGGTTTCACATTATTTACTTGTTTGTATGGAATAATTATCATGTCAGGCCAATGACGACATTATTTGCTACTCTTGAGTGTCACGATGACGACACGACCACCAAGATCGCAGAGGCCTGAATCATGTTTGAAGAACAAGATGCCGCCGAACGGTGCTCTTTCAGATTGTCACTAACAGATAGTCGTACAGGAAAAAGGTAGCCATTTCTTGCCAACTTCAGTAGGCAAACTGGTCTTAGCTTGAACAATGTTGATGCGTCTGAAATATTCTGGATCCTTTGTTTGAACAATGCGAGATGAAGTTCATCAAGCACGAACGGTCAAGCAACCCTTTATTTGGGATGACAATGCAGAGTGACCACCCTTGGCCTGTGAAAGCCTCTGGCGCAGCATGTTATTGTGGGAGCTGAACTGTTTTAAAAAATCGGCATTTCCTGAGCTCCTAATGATTTTCGCGAAATGTTTACCCTAAGCTTATGGTCAATGGTCTCTACGGATTTAGATGGTTCCTTTCGTTGAGAAGATGCTTCAAAGGTGGGTTGCAAGTGATTCGTAGAAAACTGGAATTGTTTTTCTCAGAAATTTAGTTCACATGTGAAAAAACAGAATATGCTTGCAAGCTTACTTCCATGTTCCCTAACTACAAAAAAATCGGGACAATTTCTAATGGTAGTAAAATTTGTATCGTGCCTTTAACGCAATGCAACCATCAAACAAGTAAACGGCTAGCAACAAAAATGCAACAAAAACGGATAAAAACGGCACACACACCAAGCTCAATGGCCGTCATTAGGCTAGTGGCTTTTGGAAGATCTGCTTAGTGGGAAAAACTCGCTCGCAGAGTTCATCGCCGGCCAGGACGAGCGTGAGCTTTCGGTGGCTGAGGAAATCTGTGGCGAATATGGGCAGGAAAGAGGTTTCCCTGAGGAAGGCGGCGAAGAAAGTGGCGAAGTTGAACTGAGGACCGGCCATCTTCATGTCGTGCAGCTCGGCGTCCAGTTGGCACAGACGCACGCCCTCCTTGCTGAATGCTTGACCTTTACGGAATCCAGGCAGTATCTCATACTCGAAGCCCTCAATCCTCTCTGATTCATTTTCTCTTTGGCATAGTTCACGAAAGGAGGATTATATTGAAGCGGGGAAATAGGACCTCAATGTCGATGGTGGCGTAGAGGATATTTCGCGTATCAACGTACTCGTCCAGAAGTTGGTGCAGCGGCACTACCTCCACCTCCTCCTTCGTGTATTTGGAGCCTGTGAAATTGCTTGGTTGGAAATGAATGGCCTATGATTTAGGACCTTTCCTTAGAGTGAGGGTGACAGAGCCGGCTTCAAAACCGACGCCCTTTGGGATGACGCTTCCGAATGCCCCAAAGCCTTCATACTGATCTGGACTTGGCTCTATCCCGTATATCTGGCACTTTGAATACTGCAAAAGAGTTTCGCATAACGGCAATATTCTGCGCAAGCTTATGTCACGATTGACCCCGTTGGAAAGCTCTTAATTAGGAGAGCAAATTCTTAATTAATTGTTAAAATAACCCCTAAGTTTCCCCACTTGAATGTAAAAGAAGCAGCTAGCACTGCTACAAATCACACAATTTATAATTCGGTGTTTTGGTCATTATTACATCCCTCTATCATTTTCGCCAATTACATACTAAGATCAACCCCTGTAAGATCAGTAGGCGTCAACTTAAAAAAGCTAGCGATCCCGAAGCTTGTGAATATTGAATCGAAACCAAAGTTATCAGTTAGGAAAAATTCCGAAATAGCTATACTCGCCTTTTGTTAGAACTCCTGTCTCCACTTTCCAGTTAACCGCCAATACCAATGGTGATGAAATTGCAGGGCACGCCAGTAAAGTCCTCTCTCGCAGGTGCAAGGAACACCTTTTTCTGAAATCTAACAATATCAACTCTATCAACCGTATGAAAAAATCTTATAAATAATTAATTTAAATTTGCCATAGCTGTGGTAATTAAGGTTTATCTTAGTTTTACTTGAAATAATTCAACCGTTACACGACTAGTCTCTGCAAAATGCTAGCATAATCTGTTCAAGTTAATAACCTCTCCGTAACGACCCATATGAAATAAGTCCATCGTTGCTTGCCCTGCTCTTGTCCACAGCTTCTAGCAATCATTCACTATCGCTGTTAGATTGTTATAATAGGCCTCAAATCAGCATTTATTTATTTCCAGTCCGGACCAAAAAGCAGCTACAACATTGCCCTCTTGCAATGTGGGCTGAGTTTTGATAGGTTCCAAGATACACTCCCGAAGCTCATCACCCGTGAACACTTCACTTTCCGTCAACCTCGTAACGCTCAATGCTTCGGGTCATCGAACAGACTGTAATATCGTTGACAGAAAATAAGCAGATGTATCCTGCAGAGATGGGAACTTTACCCGAAATGGGCTAGCGAAAAATTGAGCCAATAGCTCGGGCATACTTGTACCCATTGGAGTGTCCGGAGCCACCTGCTCTTTTGTTGGTTAGCCAATATCTGATTTTAAGATGATTCCTCTAACTTGAAGAGCGGGTTTGAAAAATGTGATGCCAAATGAATTGGTGAGAGTATTGTTTGCCACGAACTGAAGAATAAAAACAAACGAACAGGAGCAGGCGAATAGAGTTAGGCAAATTCGCTTCATACCTCAAAAGAAAAATTCCATTTGCATCGCTTCATAGCATTAATCATTTAAAAAATGAAAAAGCTTATTACTAGACTATGTTATTTGAAAAAAAATTGCGGTAAATATCCGATTCGGTGATTTATTCTTAGATTGTCCCTTCTTAATGCCTTGTGTCGAGAAAGTTGAAAAACCATTTTGACTCATGACCAAAATCCTCCCCGCAAGAGTTTTACCAGCCAACCCACACGTGAAGTATCCCTCCCACGTAAGTATCCCCACGTACCCCCCCAAATCTGTAATCAATGTGTGAGGAGAACGTGTTTTTGAGCTCCCGCTTCATCGTGATTCGCATGTCTTGAGCGATGTATCCATTGCTGCGCAAACCTTTCCGCTTCCTGGGTCTCTCACCATTTCTTCCCACTTGCGATTAAAACAGACTAGATCGGTCCAACCTTCACCCATACAGCTGGAGCCTTCACCTCACGCCACCCCAACTCATCACCAACTCCATCCTCAGCGCCTGCGAGGAGGAGGAGAAGGGGAATGGCACGGACCACCAGTACATCTCCTGCAACCTCACCATCGACTTCTACAAAGTCCAAGGCCTTCCAAGCGCTCCCGGTGGCTCCGGGGCTCCTAGTTTCATCCACCTCCCCATTGGTGCCCTCCTTTCCTTGTAGGTGTCAGTACTTTGCCGGACATTTTATTGTCACCATGACGTTGCACTTTGCCGGAGTTTTCTTGAATGCTTGTAGTTTTCGTAGCGACCGATAGGGAGCTACTTCAGGCTACGCCCTCCAGTCGTGGAGTACCAAGGACTGAGACAAAAGTACCAGGAGTCGGGCTGAAGCCAACACAAGAACTTCAGAAAAATTGAAAAAACAAATAGTCCGGCAAAGTCTGTAGTCCGGCAAAGTCCAGAATTTATGTCCGGCAATGTGACAAAAAAAGAATAGTCCGTAATGTACTGGAGGGCTTGTGGAATCGCGGCTTTTGGGTTGTTTTGAAGCTGAGCTGAATCGGGGACAGCTACAACTTTATCATGGACTTGGTACAGGCTCCAGATTTAGGCGAAGGATGAAACGCTCTGGTTTTTCTCCACTGAATCCACTGCCGCAAGCCAGGAAAAGGTAGACGTTTGAGGGCGACGGCAAGAAAGCGCAAAAGAATTGACTGGGCGCGGATTCAAACCAAACATTCCACTTTACATCATCCCCGCCAACCAACTGCGCCACCCAGGCGGTGACAATGGAGAGAGAATAAGGAGGCAGGGTGGGAGCCACCAAAAGACCCCCCGGCCCGCGGGGGGTCCTCAGAAAGTCCCCCAGGGCCCCCCCCCCCCCCGGGGGACCGTACTGTCCCCCGGGGGATGGTGTACTAAACATGGTTGATGGTGTCAGCCATATTGTCATTTGACAGAAAGCATGTGAAAACAAGCTCTAAGACAATAAGCAAACAACTCAAGAACCACCATCGCTGCCCCCAGCTCATGGAGCAGTGGTGCTGGAGGTTTGCAGAGACACGAGAAATGACTGAGTCCTGGGAAAAATGAACAAACGGCAGGGGCTCGAATTCTGGGAGTGCAGACTGGGGCAGAGCGGCAGTGGGAAGATGACAGCGAGGTGCGAGAAGTACTGGAGCTGTTACGAGCTGCTGCACCTTCCGGCTTCGGCAGACTCTCCCTCGTATCAGCATCACTTCTGTATCCCTGCGATGGCCTCAGGTTCACGTGCCTGCGAAATCGGTTCATATCATGCTTAGCGATTTCTGGGGCTTGTCCAGATCTGACAATGGATGTAGGTGGGTAAATGTCGTCATGGTTGAACCAGGGCATTGGGCAACGTTGGTGTACGATGGGAATGGCCTCTGCATCTTCTAGAACACTGCTTCAAAGGCATCTCCCTAGGAATAGCAGCTTAAATTAAATTGGAAATTTTGCCATTCTGAACATAAAATTATTTTTTAGAACCTACACGGGGAACTGGATGCTTCCCCATAGCAACAATGTTTCGCCACTTCCAAACCGAAGACAACGACATTCCTGTGAAGGTAGGATCATCTTGAAATGTTGAGTCCCCAGTAGTCCCAATGTGTTGGCTTGAGATTGTGTGCCCGTTGCGGCAGGTGGGGGCGACAGCCTGTGGGCCACTAGCTGCTGCGGTTCCTGGCGGATGCAGTGCTGGGCAATGATGTCTGCACCTGCCAGTACCCAGCCCAGGACACCTTCGTCAGAGCTCAGCAGCGTCAGCAGCTTTAAGTCCATGCCGCACCAGCCAGTCGCCAGCCTCCTCCTCTCGCCCAACTGCTGCGGCCGCGCCACCGCCCTCGACTGCAGCAAAGGCTCCATCAGCACGCGGATCCAGTGCGACTACTGCGTCCGTCGCGTCCATGCCACACCCCGCTGCTCCTCCAAAGCCGGCCTCCACCCTCAAGCTCCTCTGAAACTCTAAATCCAGCAAAGCAAACAGCTACAAACACCATGACAAAATCTGCAATCTCAACACAGAGTGGGCTGAGCAGTACAACTCCCGCCTGGCTCTCCTCGGCAAGCCCCTCTCCTACGCCAGTGCCTCCACCTTCCTTGCCTCCATCAAGCTCTACATCGCCTTCATGAACCACTCCAAAACAAATGACAATATCACTGACACCATCAACCATGTTAGTACACCATCCCCCCGGGGGACCATACAGAGTCCCCCGGGGGGACCCCTGGGGAGACTTTCTGAGGACCCCCCCCCGGGGGACCCCCCAGGGTCCCCCCGGGGGGTCTTTCTGTGGCTCCCACTCTTCCTGGAGAATAAGCCTGTAAATGAAAAAGCCCAAGTAGAACAAGGCTAAACAATAGTTTGAGCATTTCTTCGCGAAATCACATGGAATCCTAAAGCCAGAGAAAGCTTAAAAGGCGAATTCAAGCTGGCTTGGTAAAATGAGCTGGTGACCAAATCTTGCCAACAAATCTATGGCAATTGCGACTCTGCTGGACAATTAAAGGTGCATGTAGGCTATGAAATAGCTCTAGAAGGTGTAAGTGAAATGGAGTGGGCCAGATTGATGATGGAAAATCTTAGTCTAGGTGGTGGAGGATACAAGTGGGCTGAGAGAAAAGGAGGAAGACAGGCCAAGGCAGGCGCCAGGTTTCTGGGCCGCCCCTACTTGCCAAAGGCTTTCGAGGCTGGCAGCAAAGTGCTAAGCTGCCCCCACTACTGCCTCCTCCCCTATACAAATGAATGAAAGGTGAGTGGGTGTGAGGAGAGTAGTGTTTACGAGCAATGGCGAGCAGTGCATGGAAATTGATGGAATGAATGATACTTTGGGTAGGTGGAGTGAGCTGGGAGTCTAGAGTACATGAAGCCTTCTTTCCTAGCATTTGGTGACGCATAAAAGGCATGACAACAATCCTCTGAAACCAAAGACCAATCCTGCTTCAAACAAATCCAAAAATTTTGAAATTCCTGCCCATTTCCTACCCCTAACAAAGAGAGCAAATTGAAACTAGGCTCAAGGGTGGATGGAGGGGATGAAGGTTGGAGGTGATGAAGGGATGCTTGTAGGCGGTGTGTGTGGTGTTGGGCAGGGCGGTGAGGTTGTAGGGCAGGACGAAGTGTTCGGCCAGGCCCGTGGAGTCCTTGCTGAGCTGGCCGCTGGTGCTGGACAGGCTCGCGTAGTTCTCCTCGTTGCTTGTTCGTTTCTCCAGCTTCAATCCAGCCAAGGCCAGGAGAGGAAAAGGAAGGAAAGGCTGAACACGGCAAAGTTTGGGCTCATTGAGGCTGTTTAGGCCCCAATGAAACCCTGACGACGCTTGAGATGAAGGAGAGAAGGTGAAGAGGTGGCTGTAGGTGATGTCGGTGTTGATCTGGGTGGCGTAGAGTGCGCGGAGCTGACCGCCGATGCTGGCCAGGCTTGCGAAGCTCTCCCCGGCGCCCATTTCCTCCTCCTGCTTCAATCCAGCCCCCAGCAGGAGAGGAGAGAGAAGGGAAAGCTGAACACAGCAAGGTGCGGGTTCATTGAGGCTGTTTAGGCCCCAATGATACCCTTTTGATACGTGAGGAGTTGGAGAGGTGTAGTGGAGTTGGCGGATGGCTGGGCGCAGCTGCTGGACTCCTAGACGACGCAGGGGACGTGGAGAGCGGCCTGGGAGGCGTTGAAGTTCCGGAGGGCGTACAAGCTGTCCCTGGGACCGGAGGAGGGCTGGAAGAAGGTGTAGAGGACGCGGAGGGCGGCCCCGGCGGCGCTAACAGGCCTTGAGAGGGTGGCGGAGTCCTTGAAAGCGCAGAGGGCGGCCCTGTTGGCGCTGGGAGGCTTTTGGAGGGCGGTGGAGACGTGGGGGGTGGCGTTGGTGAGCTAGGAGAGAT
>JASANA010006367.1:0-56911 GCA_030248095.1 Ptycholaimellus sp. GST1_10
GGTACTTGTTCTGGGTGTCTGTGAAGAAGACGGGGGTCTCCAATGAAGAATGAATGGCTAATACTTGCATAAACCAAAGAATTCAGCTGGAAGCAAGCAATGCTCACTAGTGATTCAGCATTGCCTGATCGTTCATCGTCTGTAGCCCGGCCTGCAACAGCATCATCTTCAACATTCGAATGTCTTCTGCACTCTCTTGAGTGTATTGACATGCAGCATTGCAGGCAGAAGCTAGTCCATTGAAAGATGAGGGTAAAAAAGCGGACCACGTTGGTCTCGTAGGCGAAGGCGGCGCTGATGGGCGCCGAGGTCGTAGGTTGCGCTCGTCAATCTCTTCACCAGCTCCTGCCCTGCGAACAGTGCCAGGACTGGAGGAAGGAAGTTGGGCAAAGACAGCAGGAACCCTCCGCACATCCGCTAGGATCGTAGGCGAGCATCTGAAGGGGGGCGGTGATTTTGATCGACTGGATGCTGGCCGGGTCGGGGATCGTGGCCTCCCAGCCGTTGACGGAGATGCCGAACTCGGTCTTGCCTGCAGCCTGCTCAATTGTGTAAAGGCCATGGGACGCGGGCCCAGAGATTGGAGCTTGAGAAAGGAGCTTACCAGGCGCTTGTTGGCGACGCTTCGAAGGTACTGCCAGTGCCGCAACTCGACCTCCTACAGCCAAGCTCTGCCGAATGCCAGCTTGTCGAATGTGGAATACTGGGAATAAACCTGGAGGTTCTTGCAATTCTCCAGTCGATCCTCTGCCTGCTCCAGCTGTCCATTCACCACCAGTAGGTGCCCCTCCATGGCGGCCAATGAACGACGGTCATCTTCATAAAGAATATCTAGAAGATCAAAAGTATCATAGCATAGGTACATCCGCAAAATTTGTTGGCTCACCTTTACCCGCCATCTTCCTTTCCTCTCACCCTAGCTGAATTTTCTTCCTCCTCTTTGATCTGGCGAGTTCCTAGGTTCCGATCGTCAACTTCTGCACCAGCTCCTGCCCTGCCAACAGTGCCAGGACTGGATGGGGGAGGAAGCTGGGCCGAAGACAGTCAGGAACCCTGGGCACAGCCGCTGGGATTGTAGGTGGGCAGCTGGAGGGGGGCGGCGTTTTTGATCGCCTGGATGCTGACCGGGATGGAGATCTTGGCCTGCCAGCCGTTGTCCAAGGTGCCGAACTCGGGCTTGCCCG
This sequence comes from Ptycholaimellus sp. GST1_10, assembly GCA_030248095.1. NCBI lineage: Eukaryota > Metazoa > Nematoda > Chromadorea > Chromadorida > Chromadoridae > Ptycholaimellus > Ptycholaimellus sp. GST1_10. The sequence goes on from JASANA010006367.1 coordinate 1,185, forward strand.
CAGCACGCTCAATTGGTAAAGGCCATGGGACGCAAGCCCAGAGATAGGAGCTTGCCAAAGGAGCCTACCAGGCGCTTGTTGGTCACGCTGCGTAGGTACCGTGAGGGGGAGGCGGTTTTCGCGATTTTTTCAACTAGCTATATCTCCACAAAAACACAATATTTTCCAATGATTTTTTCTCAAAAGTAGCCCCTATAGATCAGCTATTTTGTGTTAAATTTGTTTGCCAAATGGATAAAAACTATTGGTGTTATTGCAGTTTTGCTAAGATGATAGCATGTTCAATGTATCATTTGAGCAGGGCTATCATTTGAGGCAAAAAAGGATGGCAAATAACTTAAATTTTAGTATTTGATGCTATAATAATCAAAAAGCAGCAAGTAAATAGCCAAAACCCTATTTATATCTATTTTCTCGCACGAAAATGCATTAACATTGATTTAAACTGAAAATTTTACACATTTCAAGTCAAAACCAAACAATACACAAAGTTGTGCCAAAACAGTTACTCATGTTATACAAATTGAAATAAAACCGCCAGTTTCAAACCTTTTGACACTAAATATTTACACAATGTACCTAGTATTTAGATGCAACTTCTGATAAAATTTCATCAAAAAATATTTGGTGGTTGAGGAGATATAGCTAGTTGAAAAAATCGCGAAAACCGCCTCCCCCCCACGGTATTGCCAGTGCCGCATCTCAAGCTCCTGTAGCCAAGCTCTGCTAAATGCTGCACCTATCTTCATCCTCGTTGACTAAGGTTATTAGCTGGCAAAAGGGGTTGAATAGAGTGAGCCCTGCCATGAAAGAAGCTCTCACCGTCGCAGTGATGACGGAGAACAGTGAGAATGGCGATGGAGGCCTGAACATGTCTATCCAGCCAGACCCAATACATCAGTAAGTTCATCAAGGCCGTGTGAGAAGGATCACGGCCATTTTCATTTTCACTGCCTCTTCTCCTTCAAGAAACTCATCTATTTGACATAAGTCAGATGGTCAAGAAATGCAGCAATGTATTTGTAATATTCAACAATTTTCAGTGCCCTAAAAATTAATGTCCTTCAAGGATCCGTGGAATCGGTTCGATTTATTTTTGAAGCCCTAAGTAATGCGGTATTGCTTTTTGACAGCGATTTCTAATTGCCGTTCTTCTTATTTTTGAACTGCCGCCCAGGACTTGGCCTGGGGGCAGTACTAAGCATTCACCCCAAAATAGGGTGTGGGTCTATATATATATATGTATGTAAGCACAAATTCCTCGGCAGTTTCTCAACCGATTTTGCTCATTTTTTCAGGGAATGCTGGAAATGTTGGCCGCTCGCGGCCCTGCTTTAGGAGCTCAGCGGAAATAATTTGCTCTTGAGTTATAACCCGGAAACCTAATGTTTCAATACCCAAAAAGTTAGTTAGGGGTAATGATTAGAAATTGGCTAAAATTTTGAGCCCCAGTAGGTAAATTTTGGCCCCAAATGGGAAAAAAAAATTAAAAATTTTTCCAATTTTGAACCATTTATCCATCTTGATGTTTCAAAAACCAAAATTGAAATTTTTAGCCAAAATGCCCGCGAATTCGGGTTCCCGGGGTTTTGAAAAGGGCCCCATGGGGGGGAAAATCCTTTTAACCAAAAAATTTCCTTTCAAAAGGCGGTGAAAACCCGCGAAAAAAGCTTAGAGAACCCGCGATGCCACTTTTTTACCGCCCCCCAGGACTCGGCCTGGGGGCAGTATAAACGCACCCCCCAAAAACACCCCCGACCCCCACCCCCTTATTAAGAGACAACGTGACGGGGCTGGCCAGCCTACATCGGATATAATAAAGAGGAGAATATAGTGGGGGTAGGAGGCGGGGGTGCCTGCTTTCCTAGCCCAAATCACACAAAATGAAAGAAGGAGAGGGAAGGGGAGGGGCAGACCAGATTAGAAAGGGCGGCAGGGGGGCCCATGGGACCAGCTGGTTCGCGCAATTGAACCCAATGTAACCCTATTTTATATTTTAGAAATGTTTGGGCGACGAGGAAAAGAATGGCAGAGAATCCTGAGTAGCCCAGCCCTAGAAGAACGTCGTCGCAGGTCAGGAGGTTTATGGCGAAACACTCCGCCTGGCATTCTTCGTAGCTGAAGGCGATTTCGCCAAATTTGGTGGCGTATGTCTCGCCCTCGACATACTTTTGCATCAGCTCAAAATCTCTTCTTTTTCCCATGCATGAAATGCAATAGTTTTTCAGTTCGTCAATCTAATTGGTGTTATCAAAAGGTTTCTAAAATTATTCAGACTAAATTCCTATCATATTTTCTGGCCCCAAAAAGCTTAAAGGATAAACTTGCGAACAAGGGCAGTTTTGGATTTTTTCAATGTTACTGACAGCGCCTCTTAAAAATCGGCCCTTATAAAGCTAAGACCTCATTGGACTTATAAGCAAAGAAAAAAAGAAAGAAAGGTAGACCTTTGTCATTTCCTGAAGGCTGAGTGAGCAGAGGAAGCAGCCCTTGCATCACCAACCTGTGCCCTTTCACTAGTCTTCAAAATACCCTTTAGATGATGAGCGTAAAACTAAATTGCCTTCAATGTTCGATTTGTCAAAGGCTTTTGAAACCGCTGCTTCTTATGCTTAACTTTTTGATGCTCATTGGTCTCCCTTCTCCGTATAAAGAAAAGCAAAGTAAGTGACCGTCTGAGGGGGCATCTTTGCCCAGAGAATGTCGGCCTCCACCAGGCGGTCGAAATCTCCAGGCTGTAGGTAATGAATCAGACTGCTCATCCACTCCACTGCCTCAGGGCCCGCCAATTCCTGACAATATTTTTTCATTTTTTTCGGACTAATGTGCATTTTCTGCCTCCATTGGCAACTTTTCGGGCTTGCTGCTGGCCAATTGGCTCGGACAGTAAAAACTGAAAGTGAAACCTTCGCCATGTTCAGCTGCTTGATGATATGCTGGTAGATCTTAGAGCAATCGCCAGTTACGACGCAAAAGTTGCCCAACTGATCTGCTACCGCAAACAGCTCTAGAATATTTGCAAAGCTTTTCTTCTTGGAACTCATGGATTAAGTAAAAACCCTGCTCATCTCTCGATTGTAGGAGGACGAGGAAGCTTTTCTGGTCAGGCTGGGTCTTGAACACCCGCGTGAAGCAAGCGAAGCGGTATTTCTGGCGATTTGGGAAGTCGTCTACCATCGCCAGTTCCTCCGGAGTCACGTTTGCAGTTCCGTTGACCTTATCAACATTTTTTGAGTCTGTTTATTGTGTAAATGTCAGGTTAAAAATGACTTGAAAGCCTGTCTGAAAATGTCTAAGAGCCTTAGTTTAAACCAAAATTTAGCTCATTCGTTTCAAAACATCATGAATTTTGAGAACCGCAAATTTTGTACAAAAAATTAACTTGTCTTGAAACATTGACTAGGGTTTAAGTTTTGAAATAGCCATGCACAAATCGCGTTTAAAGCTTAAACGCCAATTTGATGGGTGATTTATCATACAAAACCGTCAAGAACAACCAGATTGAAAAACACCTATTTAAAGATTCTAAATTTTAAAAAATGACTTATTAACGCTCGAATATCCATTCAATTCTTAGTCGGCGGAAGCAATAATTGAGTCAAACGAAATAAAATATAAATATAGAGTAAAATAGAGATTTATGGCCCATTTTGTTTTATTTTTAAAACATTCCCTTTTGTAATATAGTACACCATATGTATATACCGAAAACTATTAAGATTATTATTATAAGCATGTGAAGAAAAGGAAAGGTAACCTTTGGGCGGAGGCCAAACTGGGCGTCGAGGTAGATGCGGTCCTTCACCTTGTTCCAGAGCGGTTCCACCGTTTGCCAAAGCGCAGGACTGTGCCTAAGTAGGGACTCGAACTTCTTCTGCAATAGTTCTTTGTGAGGGCAACCTGAGTAGCCACTCGCTGGCTGCAATGACAACCTGTTTGCCCCGACTCATTGAAGTTGCCGTACTTCGTGAAAATAGTGCCCGAAAAGACCACGAATTTCTACAATCGCTAGTCCATTTTCAAAACACTTATTTTGTGCTAGTCAACGTATAATGATGGGCAAATATGATTTCTCTGTGAAATTTGGACAGGAAGCTTTTGGAACTTGCCCGAATGGTGTGTTTTAACTATTGACTGCTCCAGAACCCTCATGCTCCTAGATTTGTTAGTTCGGGTGGCCGCAAAAATATTTCGTTGATTGGATTGAATTTCCCGAGCACACCAGACTTGCTCATATGTGGGTATTTTCAGGCTGCTATACCTTTTTCGCTAGAGCACATACAGAATAAAATCTTGCTGTCTGCAGTGCTTTGGCCAGCATGCAGCATGCGCGGAAAAGGAAAGAGCGAACCTGCCACTCGTCTTGTCAGAACCGGGCGGTGGTCAGCGCCACTTACTTGAGCAAAGCCGACCGCCAAAGCTGCAGCAAGAGAATCACCAAGAGGCCGCTCTCTGGCGAAGTCTGAATCAAGACACTATCGCAGCCTATTCGCTGGATGAGGGCAAACCTCCTAGCATGGCCTCCAAGTACGACTTCTCCTGCCAGGATAGACCCTGCCCATTTGCCCCGTTGAAAGATGGCTGGTAGACAATGGCTTACCCGGGCAGTGAATGAGAGGCTCGATGAGCAGAAGAAGAAGACCCTTGCATCATCGAATTCTGATATTGTTCAGCAACCAAGCCATCTTAGACTGGGACAAGAGAATATGGCAAAAGGTGGAGTAAGAAACCTGGATAAGCTGGAGCAGGCTTGTGATGCTACTGTTCGTGATTTTGGAGCTCTCCAGGCCCAGCTGGTTGTCCCTTCGCCCAGCTTTTCCACTTCCAGCTGTCCTCAAACCCTTTTCTTGCATTCACACTTATCTTTATGCTATCTGTCCAATGCAGCAGAGCAGACATTAATGTTACATATCCCCTATCCACTCTAGTTGCACCCCACCCCACCCACCCACCCAGCACTCCTCGAAACTGAACTGAATCTTGCTGAACATGGTAGCATAAGGGTTGCCCTCGACATAATGCCGGCTCAGCTCAAAATCTCTTCTTTTTCCAATGCATGATATGCAATAGTTTTTCAGCTCGTCAATTATCAAAAAGCTTCTAAGATTAACTAGAATCAATCCTTATCAGAGTTTCTGGCCGCAAAAAGCCTGAAAGATGAACCTGCTCTCAATTAGCGATATCCAGCTGCCCTCCATGAATACATGGTCCGAATGGTGGTGGAAGGAAGAGTGTGCTTGAAGGATGGCCGAGACTTTCGTGCAGGAGACTCACGAGTCGGTCCGCCACCACTTGAAACTCCCCGTAGTATTCCTCAAAACCCCAAACTGCAAACTGGCTAGTGAAAGCTCAGTTCAGAGAACTACCAAGTCCGCCGGTTTGATAATCGTCGGACGCTGGCTTTCTGCGTCCACCCCTTTCAAATTCATCACCACCCGCGCCTTCCGATATTTCGGCGAAACTGAAAATCAAAGTTAATTCGGTCAAAATACGCAGTTCAATAATTCTTTTCTGCAAACTCCAAAAACAGTTTCTAGTTTTTTTTGGGCTTTAATTTACCATTTTTTTTCGAAAACCTTGTCTTAAAGCTTACCAGTCATTTAATTCAACTGTCAAGCTTGATTTGTCATTTTCAATAAGGCTTATTAAGCATGATAATATAATAAACATAAACTTTAGACCAAACCGAAGCCATAACAAGAGATATTATCGAAAAATAGAACGTGTAATACATGCTGAATACGAATTGGCTTTCCAACTCAATCCCCAGTTTTGGAAAGGTCAGTGTTGCTAAAGTCAAAGTGGTGCAATGATTGATAAGAGGTCTACCGTTCGGTGCCACGAAGGCCTTGGCAAATCCGACACAGTGAAATACCAGAAACTTCATAAAGCCAGGCTCGACGCGGGGGTAGAGGTTTTCATAGTGAGGGCAGGGAACGCCGTCGGAGACCCAGAGGTGGTTGTGGCGCCACGTCGTTTATTACTACTCCTGCTTTTCTCCTGCACAAGCAGATGTAATCATACAACGATCGGATAACAACTTATTTTATATATCAGATCTGGTTTTGGTAAATAATAAAAAAATGTCTGGAAATTATTTAAAGGGAGACTGGGCTAATAAATTTCAAAGCTAGGCACACAATTAGCAGCATGGCCACCTTTCAACTGCAAACAACACGTCTTAACAGAAGCTCTGAAATGAAGCGTATTGGCGTAATGCTCGGCACGAACGGCTACCCAAACTCTGGTCTGTCCCCGTTTGGGGAGCCCAACGCGCGTGTAGTCCCGGCTCAGACTCCTTCAATGTTCAATTTGTCAAACGCTTTGAAAATCGCTGCAATTCTCATGCTCAACTGTTCATGCTTCACTTTGGTTCAATGGCGTCCTTATATGAACAGACGCAAAGCAACCGAACCTAACCATTCGATTTTGGGCTGAGGAACTTGAGCTCAAAGGATCTCTGCCTCTACCAGGCGATTGTACTCACCGCTCCGAAGCTAATCCACGAAAACATCAATAAACGCCACCTCCTCCACACTGGCGAAGTCCTGTCAATTTGTTTCCAATTTTGAAACCAATGTAAGTTTGGATTGAATTTCTGCCCCCAATGGCCATGGTTTAGACTGGTTGCTGGCAAAGAACTGTTACACTAAGGGCTGAAAGAGTAAACAACAGCACCTTGGCCTGATTTAGCTTCGCGATGATCCGCTCGTAAATCTGGGCAAAGTCGCCGCACTTGACTTGGAAGCGGCCGTCTGAGAGCAGCTCTAGAACATTTGCAAAGCTTTTGCTTTTATTTATCGGGCCTTTTGGGTAAAGTGAAGGCCGATGCGAGCAGGACGGTGAATCGATTGGAGTCCGACTTAAACACTCGTGTTAATGGGGAGAAGAGATACTTCCGGCTCATCAGAAACTCTTCTGCCGATGTCAACTCGGCTGCCGAAAGGTTTGTAGTGCCAGATTCTCCCTGCATTTCCCCACTTTATTCTCTGGCAAAACCGATCGATTTTTTGAGTCTGCTGATAGGTTGAATTGCAAATTCCTGTCAATCTTCCAATTTTAAAACCAATGTAAATTTGGATTAAATTTCTGCCTACAATGCTCATAGTTTAGACTTGTTGCTGGCAAAGAACTGTTACACCAAGGGCTGAAAGAGTACAGCACCTTGGCCAGAGTCAACTTCGCTATTATCCGCTCGTAAATTGGGCCGAAATCTCCGCTCTTCACTTGGTATAGGGCGTCTGAGAGAATCACTAGAACGTTTGCAAAGATTTGGCTTTTATTTCTCAGGCCTCTTGGGTAAAGTGAAAACCTTTCGATTCTGCTGATGGGACAAGGACGGTGAATTGGTTGGATTCCGACTTGAAAACCCTTGTGAATGGGGAGAACTGAAAGTTCTTGCTTCTCATAAACCTATCCACCGATTCCAACTCCGCCTCCGAAAGGTTTGTCGTTCCGGATTCTCCCTGCATTTCATTTGAGTCAGCTGATCGGTCGAATGTCAGTTTGCAAAATATCTCTGGGCAGGGAATTGCATAATGATCTTTCAAAAAGTATTAAGGTTTATAACTATCACAAATTCTAAAAGTCCCAATTTATCTTAAAAACGAAAATATATTTTATCTTGAAACATCGTCTGGGATTTAATTCTTAGAATAGCCGTGCATATTTGTGAATAATTCAAGTAAACTTATTAAGCACAATCAGATGTTAAGGTGTTTACCTGAAACAGGTTCAATGAAATTCGAATGTTAATTTTGAGTGCTCAATTTTCCACTCAATTAAGTCAAACTAAATGCAAATATATAAACCCATTGCTTATTCTGTACAGAAAGTACATGGCGAAAAAATGGAGCACATTGATTTTGCTGTAGATAAGAGCAAATGAGTAGGTAACGTTCGGGGCATATCCGATCCGGCCATCGGTGTAAATACGATCACGAACTCGAATCCAAAGATCCTCCACGCTATGCCACAGCGCTGGGCTGTGTCTCAGGAGATCCTCCAACTTGGCCTGCAATAATCCTTTGTAACTTCCTGCCTTTCTAACTTTTGTTGGCTGTAAGGACAACCTTGGAAATGGGTGGAGTTAGTTTTTCGCCTGTCTCAAGGTAATTGCCGTATTTCGAGAAGACTGAAGCCGAGTACACGAGAAAGTTCTGAAATTGTTCGTGTAGTCTCAAAACACTGCATTCTGTGCGGTGCCAGGACATCGAGGGCAATTTCAATGCTTTCTCCTCTACCCAATAAGTCAATGGCTATGTTAGTCTAGTCCAATTTAAATGAAACAAAACTCATGGACAGGGACCTGACGTTTTCCATTTTGGTCTTCAAGTTAACCGTTAGGACACCATTTTTCATGCAAGTAAACCAAGACTGCGAGACTACGGGGAGGTGAATCCCCATTAGAGATTTGCTGGCTGCATTAGCGTTGAAAAAGCGGAGCTAAAGGTACCGAATTTGGAAAAAGCAACTATGCATCTCAAAAAGCTCCATTCTCCTCAAAAAGATCAGACTGCCAACGTCAGTAGTGTTTCGAGCTAGCTCCTATTTATCCCTCCTGCGAAGAATCTGCTTAGCAATTTTATATTTTTTCAGAGTCGTTTATTCCAAAATTTTAAAGTTATCTGAGCGCAGCATTGTCCAAAAATTCTGACACCTCTCAAAAAGGCTGTCTTAAATATAAGGATGGCCAGCAGGTTAGAGTGGATGTTTTGGACAGAGAAATAGAAAGCGAACCGCCCATTCGTCCTCGGTGAACAAGGCTTTGGTGATGGCTGCGTCCTTCGTCAACTGCATGCTGGTAAACCGCCAAAGTCGCAGTAGCAGCACAACAAACAGGCCGCTCTCGGGTGAAGTCTGAATTCCGACACTTTGCAATCGCAGCTCATGCGCTAGATGAGGGCAAACTTCCAGTATGCAGAGAAGGGAGGCGAAGGACGTCATCTCTAGCATGGCCTCCAAGTACGACTTCTCCTGCCATGATAGACACAGCCCATTTGCCCAGTTGAAAGATTGCTGGAAGACAATGGCTTACCTGGGCAGTGACTGAGAGGCTCGATGAGCATAAGAAGAAAACCCTTGCATCATCGAATTCTGACATTATTCAGCACCCGAGCCATCTTAGACTGCTCATCTAGCAATCCACAAATACATTTAGCCTGGGAAATCCGAGGCGAAATTACAACTTTCAAAGCCAGGGGGACAGATGGGATGGCGCCCGCCGAGTCCACAGTGTAGTTCGCCACCCGCAAATCTTCAAATTCACAACCTCCGTCAGAACTGCTTCTATGCTGCCAGGCAATCTAAAGCCGTTTGTTTCAAGCACGACTGCCATATGATTCTTTGTGAGATTAGGCAGGCCAGTCATGAGGGAATCAAATATTTTCTAGGCCCCATGTCTGGGTGGGTTGAAGAAATAGAATGGTAACCGGAGCAGACTTGTGATGCCGCCGTTATTTTGGAGCTATCCAGACCCAGCTTGTTGCCCCTTCGCCCACCTTTTCCTCTTCCAGCTATCCTCAAACACTTTTCTTGCATTCACACTCATCTTTATGCTCCTTCGCTATTAGTTCGATTCAGCAGAGCAGACATTGATGTTACATATCTCAAATCCACTCTAGTTGCAGCTTTGAAGGCTAAACAAAGGCAGCAAACCAAAAAAGACACACTTGGTCGCTGAAAGCCTTGCTTAGTGAAGGGATAAACCCATGAATAGAGGCATAGCAGAGAATGCGATGGTGGCGATTGCGGGCGTTTGCGATTGGCCCAGCTTGCCCTTCTTAATATAGCCGTCCAAAAAAGGCCAGCCTAAGAAGCAGCAGAGCGCCTGGAATTGCTAAAGATTAGCAAAAACTAGCAAAAACTAGCCAAAAATTAGCAAAAACAAAACTGAATGCAAACCAATTTGCTTATCCAGAGGGCCTGTAGGCTGAGTGAGCAGAGGAGGCAGCCCTTGCATCACTCTAACCTGGCCTGAAAAAACCTTCTCCTCTGTTTCAAACAATTGAACAAGCATAATTTTATGGTTTATGAATGAAATCAGTTGAATGATGGCATAAAGATCCGTTTGGGTGGTATCTTGTAGTTGTTATGAGGAATTTAAGAAATATTCATTATTTTCCGGTTCATAGCAAAAACTAAAATCTTGATGTCGCAAAAGGGGTTGGCTCAATTGAAAGTTCGAAATGGTAGCCTGAGCCAAAAAGACAAGAGAAGGCCTTACAAACCCCCGATCATGTTAAGCGAGACTCTGTTGCGCGTTAGAATGGAGATTCGGGCTTCCATTCTCTCCTGAAAAGATAGTTCAATTTTTTTTCTTTTAACAAGCGTTGCACAGGAAAAACATTGGACATTTTAGGATTTTCGACCAAGTTTTGAGCGTGGGATTCGAAGTGCATTCGCAAAAGAATTTGGTTTTTTGGTGGTTTTTCGTTGTATCAATAAATTGATATACTTTTACATGTTATATTGTTGTCGTGTCATGTTATGTGATGCTTTGAACACGTATTCGATATAAGTGTAAATTCTACAAGCAATAAACCAAAACCTAAGCTTGAAATATTTTTACAAAGCAGGAAAATTTGAAATTGTGTCAAATTTTTCAAAGTAATATAGCAACAGGCACTTGACTATTTATGGACACTCATTTTTCAAAAAAAACGAAAATAAACTTTTCAAGAACTAATATTTGCTATGAAATGGGAAGAGAGAGTGTTTAACCAGGTTGCGTTCGTTGTCAGTGATGGCCTTGTCGAGGAGGTCGAGTCGCTTCCGCAGGGCGGCCACTTGTTGGCGCGCCTTAAACTCGTCGCCCAACTTCTTCTCTGAAAGCTGGCATTTCTCCTAGCTGGCTGCAGGTGAGGATTGGAAGGACCGGGAGGATTGGTGGGCGTGCGAAAGGGCCAGTTGGGTATGGCCGAGTCCAGGTCGTTCAGGGAGGGCTGCTCGGGAGCACCTGGTAGTTTTGGCGACCCAGGCAGGTCAGGTACCTGAAAAAATGGACAAAAATTAAATGTAAAGGAAAAATATGGAAAAAATGACAAATTTTAACAAAATTTCAATGTATTTTCTATTTTTTCCAGATACCTGACCTGGAATGCTCGGGAACGGCGGAGGGGTCGACGAGGCTCAGCTTCCGCCCGCCGCGCGCCTGCTTCATCTGAGTGACCTCCGCGAGTAGGCGGCTGGCTTTGCTCCTCTTCGCACACTGCAAAGCTCGCCGTCCCTCAGTCTAGGGGCTGTCCTCTCACGGGCTCAATGAAAGCTAACGTAGGCCTGCTTGCTCCGGTAAAGATCCTCCTGCTTTTTGCTCACCTCCGTAAGAAGGCTTGCTTCTGCCTCCGTCAGGATCCTAAGCTCCTCCATGTGCTCCTTGTCGTACCAGTCCCCTCCAAGCCAATCCTCCATAGGGCATTGGCAGCGGATAGCATGATGAAGATGACCAACCTTGGACCTGTGCCATAATGACGATGCTCTTTTTGGCCTACCAAATGAATTCGAATTCGATAAAGTTTCGAGGCACTTTTTGGATGAAAAATTTGTAGGTCAAAAACTACTTAGTGGTTGGACTCGTTTTAAAAAAACTCTCTACCAAATGAATTTTGAGCCCCGTAGTCCATCAAAAGGGACCAATGAGCACCTGAGGGAAAAGAACGGAAGTAAATGAAGCGTGTTCTGCTCGTGCTTCTTGATGGTTGCATCCAGCAACTGGAGGCGCAGACGCAAGGCGGCGACACTGCGCCGGAGCTTGTACAGCTTGCAGTACAACGTCTCTGAAAGCCTAGAGCCCTCTGGGCCGGCTACGAATGAGGTTTTGAAGAACCGTTGGCGTCCGCGGGACTGTGGAATGGCCAGGTAGGAATGGCAGCCTCCAGATCCGACAGAGACGTCGGCTCTGGCACCTTGGACGGGCCCGTGAGGATCAGCTCCCGCCCACCCTCCTGTTTCAGCGTCCGCATCCGCTCGTTCATTTTGCGCAGAAGCAGCTTGGCTGCAGACTTCTTTGCCTTCTGCAAAGCTGGGGCCAACGCTAGGCCGTCTCAATGGCGCACTGAAAGCTATACGAAGGACTCCTTGGCTTCGTACAGGCTTGGCTCCTTTCTGGTCAGCTCCATCCTGTGGCTTCGGCCTGCTCCAGATTTGCCATCTCCTCCTCCATCAGCAGGTCTGCATGCCAGGCTCAACAGCAGTCATCCATAGGCCTTTGCTGGCAAGAGAGAATAGGTTGATGCAGAACCAGAGGCATTGCTGAGCCTGTGCGCAGAAAAGGAGCCCTCCATTGACGGGTGAGCAGAAGAACTGGCTCTTTGCATCACCGCTTAAGCTGAAACCAAGTCAACCACTTAAAAGTGCATTGGATAGAGGGCGATCTGGAGTGCATTGGATAGAGGGCATGAAAGAAAGGTGAAAGAATGCAAAACTGATCTCTCGACCCCCATCTGAGATGGCCAACATATGCCCAGCATCGCAAGAGTGTGCATGTGTGCGCTTAGCGGGAATGGTGTCTGGCGAGAAAGGAAGTGGGACCAGGGGATATGGGACCAGAAAAAGGAGGGAATATTCCCGCCATGATTTCCCGCCTATTCCCAGAACAAAAGGCCTGTGAAAAAACATTGCCGGGTTAACGAAAATCCGTGGTTCGAAATGCTAATAGAAATGACTAGGCACAGAGTGGCTAACATAACATCGGATTGAAAGCATTGTGCAGCATTTGATTATTGCTTGATTTATGGGTGCTCGATTCATACAAATCCGTTAGGAAGAACCAGCTTGAAAACAGCTAGTTAAAGATGCAAAAATTTAAGGAGATAAAGTACCTTGGGAGTAGCAGACATGGGCTTCAGTTGAACTGCATCATTTGGTAGTCGTCGTCACCGGGCTTGGTGTTCATTTTGGCTTCCAGCTTCCCTAGAATGGCGCTGCTGCAGAGATGTGGAAGTGGACATTCTGTGCACATTGAACCACATTGTTGCGCTGGATGCTTCCTGGTAGATGTGAGCCAGTCTTGAAGCATCCTAGCGAATCCTACCAACTGCTGATCTGCAAGCAACCTGTCTGTGAGAGGGGGCAGGCGCTAAAATTGCTGACACCTTGGCGCGCGCATTGGGGTTCTGAGGTATGGGAAAGGTGAAAGCCGCAGCCTGAAGGCTCTGCAGACTCTGAGGAATGGCTGGGTTGGGCACATGAATGGGTTCTATAGGACGGCCGCATCGGGCAGGAGCTGGCAGCGTCGGGCGTCGGGCAGAAGTTCCTGCATGGTGGTAATCTGCTCCTTCAGCAACTTCTACAAAGGCAGCTTTTTCTGAACACTATCATGGCCTGCTGCAGGGCTGGGAAGCAGTATAGGTTCTGACCTAAGGGAAAGCACAAGAGCCAACCACATACTCCTCAAGCAGTCGAATGTTCTTCGTCAGCTCGTCCGGCCGCGTCTGATAAGCATAGGCCTGGCAGGAAGCCTCGTAGAGCTCTTCGATCACCTGCTGATCTGCAATCGATTTGTCTGTCAGAGGGGGCAGGCGCTAGAGTTGCAGACACCAACCCTCCAGGCGTCAGCTCGGATTCTGAGCGATGGGAAAGGTGGGGCCGCAGCCTGTAGGCTCTGAAGGCTCCGTGGAGTTGCTGGGTTGTGAAGGCCAGTGGGGGCGGAGAAGCGGTCGCCTATTTGCCTCAAAGCATTCCTTCTGGAGTCTGAAAAGGGATCATAAATGCGGGAGCTTACCAGACTCTTGTTCACTTTGCTTCGAATATAGTCATGGAGATTCTTGTAGACAAGACTAAAACGCTACAGCATGAGCATCGGGCGTCGGCCAAGACCTCTTGCATGGTCTCGATTTGCTCCTTCGGCATCTTCTGCAGTGGCAGCTTTTTCCGAAGCTGCCTTCTACAGAGCTGTGGAGCAGTAGGTGCTATGGCTAATGGAAGTGAAGAGAGCCAACCACGTTCTCCTCGTAGAGTTGAATGTTCCTCTTCAACTCGTCCTGCCGCATCTGGTAAGCGTAGGCCTGTCAGGAAGCCTCGTACACTTCCTCGATCAGCTGCTGAACTGCAATCGATTTGTCCGTCAGAGGGGGCAGGCGCTAAAATTGCAGATGCCAACCCTTGCAGCACGCATTGGGGTTCTGAGGTATGGGAAAGGCTCTGCAGGCTCTGAGGAATGGCTGGGTTGTGAAGGCCAGTGGGGGCGGAGAAGCGGTCGCTTTTTGCCTCAAAGCATTCCTTCTGTAATCTGAAAAGGGATCAGAAATGCGGGAGCTTACCAGACCCTTGTACACTTTGCTCCGCATACAGTCATGGTAATTCTTGTAGACAAGACTGAAATGCTACAGCATGAGCCGCTTATAAATTGTCAATCATCAAAAAGAACTAGACAAGGTGTGACAAAATCGTGATACATTTTGACTTAAATTATAAACCATTTTGAGTTAAAATTTTAACAGGTTCGTCTACAAAATCCACTGATCATTCATAAGCAGGCGGCAATTTCGGCACAAAGCGGATGTTGCCTCTAGGCAAACTATAATGAGCAGGTGAGCTAACTTTGTGCCGTCCAAAACCAGGTTAGGCTCGATGAGCAGAAGAAGAAGACCTTTGCATCATCGAACTGTCCTCGAGGCACCCAAATTGCCTTTTAAGCCGCTTGCTCTCCTAGCAATCCAAAAATACCCTTAGTTTGCCAGGTTTGAGGCGAAATTGCAACTTTCGAAGCCAGGAAAGCAAACCGACAATTACATACACTACTATTGTTTAGCAAATGCAAAGTGCACGAATACGAGAAGAAAACTTTAAAATGCGGTTGTAAACTAGCAATCAAATGCATGAAAACTATTTGTGAAAGTGGCATACTGACTGATAAACCTGGATGAGTGGAGCTCAGATGGCAAAGAAATTGGCTTTGACAGCGTTGATGAGGAGCTCCTCGTGCTCGGTGGAGTGCAGATTGGAGGCTCCCGCCTTGTCCTCCGTGTACTCCGCCACCCGCAAATCTTCAAATCCATAACCTCTTCCCAACTGCTGCTAGAGGTGCTGGGAGCAACGTTAAGCCATTTCTTATCATTTTTCCTTGGTTTCGAAAAGCAGAAGGATAAAGCCTTCAGCTTAGAGAGAAACTAGGCTAACGGCTGGCATTAGATTTCTTCGATTTGGGCTTCCTACAATGGGACATTTCTACAAATTCGATGCCCTATGTCGGTTCGGTTGTATTGCAGAGATAGAATGGGAACCGCGCATCGTGGCTCGAGGGAAGTTGTTCTGGATATGCGTAAAGAAGGTGGGGTGGGGCGATTCCAGGCTTCCATGAATGGCTCCTGGCTTGGGTTTCGTGTTCGCTTCATAGCTGGCGATGGCGGTCTTGACCAACTGAAGTCGGTTAAAGGCCTCCTGGCAGCGCGCACGTCTTTCCAATGTCCCCCTTCCAGCATCTCCAATCAAGCTCTGCTAAACACCAGCGTGTTGGATGGGTAATGCTGGGGAGAACGTTGGCTTCCCTGGCCGCGACCAGGCGGGTCTCTTCCTGAACCAACTTGTCCTTCATCAGCTGTAGCTTTCCCTCTTTGGCCCTCTTTGGCGTAGTTCAAAGTAGAACAATTCTAGAACATCCAAAACAGTATCACAAAATCTAATTCTCTGGCCTCACCTTTGCCTGCAACGCTATCAGTCATAATTCCTTGTGTCCGCTGGTTCTTGCGCTTTGCTACAATTATGCGATCCTCTGGAAAAGATTTAGTCCTGAGGCCGGAGCAGAAGCATATGGCAGAGGAAGCTACCGTCAGCCTAGTCGGAGGTGCGGAATGGCCATGTCGGCAGCAAGCCCTCGATGTCGTCCAAACACAGAGGCTCCGTCACCGGTTTTGGATCAGCTATGCTCACCATCTTCCCTCCATCCTGTTTGATTTGAATCAGTAATTTTTTTTAATTTTTTTTCAGTACTCTTTTTTTACATTTTTTCTTTTTTGCCACCGTTTTTCTGCCTGTCACCAACCTCCTCGAATCGTCTGTAAATGGACGCTTGAAGAAGTATCTTGTAGGCCTTCTTGACACTCTGCAAGACCAATTCTACATCAGATGGCGCAAAGGCGGGAAGGAAAAGCTGTACATAGAATTGGGCGGCTTTAGTTGGCTTCTTCTCCTCCGACTCCAGTTCAGCTCTCAGGAGTGTCTCCGAATACCGGAGCTGCTCCAATTTTTTCTTCTTATACTCCACAAATCCTTCAACTATCTTTATTTGCGCCCAACCATTGTTGACTACCGGAAATCGGGAGATACCGATAAATTACCATTAATCGAATTTTTTAAATTTTGTTTTTTGATAACTTTTTGTCAAAATCAAAGTACCTTTTTTTTAGCTCCAAATTACCGTTCGATTGATATTAATAGTCCACGATTATCTAAAATTTTTTGAACAGAATTTTCGAAAAACTGAAATTACATGTTTCAGAGCCCCAAAAAAGTGCATGTTATGAAAGCCTCATATCAATTCAAGAAAACTATTTTTATGGAAATAACTAGTGGCACAGAGATGGCAACTATATTGCCTTAGATGCCGGCCTCAAAGCACTTGCTCCGTCCATTTTCAAAAGAAACCAAAAATGCGGCAGCTTACCAGAGCCGCGTTGATTTTGCTGCGAAGGTAGCGATGGTGAACGATGTAGATGTCCTGCAGTCAAAGACAGTCTAGGCCCTGTACAATCTGGCAGTCCTCCGGATGTTTGCTGCTCAGTTTCAAAATTAGCACTTTTTCAGAGGGTACTAGCTAGCTAACTCTATATAAGCCTAAGCCTGTGCCTAACCTAAGTCGTGACCTAACCCAAGATTGAACCTAAGCCTAAGCTTAAACTAAGCGCAGTGCCTCCATCTGATCCACCCACCTGAGTTTGCTCGCTGCCAACTCAGATTCTCAGATACGCCAACTTCACTCGCCCCAAATCACCAAAAAAAACCCCTCTGGAAATAATACTTGCAGGCGCGCATTGGGGTTTTGAGCTATGGGAAAAGTTGTCCTCGCCGTCGGAAGGCTGTAGAAGTTTTGGGATGTGGCTGGTCGGTGGGGGCAGGGAAGCGATGGGCTTTGACCTCAAAGCTTTCGGTCTGTAGTCTTGAAAGAGATCATGAATCTGGAAGTTTACCAGTTGGCCTTGCTCCAAGTTTTGCCATGGTGTTTCAGGAACATGTCCCGTGGATGGCCTCCCGCTGCCCTTCGGCTGTGCTGGGCATCGGCTGCACGGGGCTTTGGTCGTTGTCGGCCACCTCCCCGTGGCCCAGCATCACCAGCAGCTCCATAGCCTCACTCCAGTCCTTGAGCATCGCGCCCACCGTCTCCATCGTCCCCGTCGCGCCGAAGTCCCCAAGACAGGGCCCGTCGGTGTAGAGCAGGATCTGCACAGCGGCTGCTCTCAAACTCTAGCAGGCTTTCAAGTTGGACGGCTGACCTGAGCGAAGCCTAGGTCGCTGTGGGTCTGGTGGACGTGGGCAAGGGCTGCCATGGAGGTAGTGGGCGAGGGAAGGAGTGGCCAAGAAGGGCCTTCTTCAGGGAGCCACTGGCCATGGGGCTGCAGGGTAGGTGACGGCCATCAGGCATCGGCAGGCCTTATGCTGTTGAGCAGTGGCAGGATGCCGCGGTGGCTCCCGTTGTCCCAGGCCCAGGCCTCCTTCTTGCTCGCTCCGGCCGCGCGCTGCAGCCTGAAGTTGACCTCCAAGATGCGGCCGCGGTACTTGGCGGGGTAGACGAAGGCGAGGTTTGGCTTGCCCAAGAGAGGAGGCTGCCGGGTGTGGGGAGGAGGGGCTTCCGCTTCCGCATTGGGCTCGGCCCATGGCTCATCGGCCACGCCATGGCCTGACGCTTAGCCTCAACCATTCAAGCTGGCATAGATGTTATGCCCATTGGATGAAATTGGAAGGAACCTTTCGCCTAGCCTTGGAGTTGCTCTTGGGGGCAGAGTTGCTCTTGGGGGCGTAGTTGCTCTTGGGGGCGGAGTTGCTCTTGAGGTGGTTGAAGACGTTGTACTTGACGGCTTCGGGTTTGGCCTTCGGCAACTTCGGGTACACCGCCAGCGGGCAGCTTCGATCCAGGGGCCAGTTCAGGTCTGTCTGCACCACCTGTCAAGCATCAGACACAGAAAAACAACAGACATGAAAAAAACGAAACAATAAGCGATTTTTTCCGTTTCGTGATTGTTTCATTGTTTCTGTGTGGGCCTATTGTTTCGTGTGCTCATCACTGCTTGGGAAAGCTCATTTCAAAGCACTACCACATCCGTCGGGTTGAGAATCGTCGGACGCTGGCCATCTGTCTCCGTCCCTTTCAGATTCATCACCACTCGCGCCTTCCGAAATTTCGGTGACACTGAAAATCAAAGTATATTCAGTCAGTTCAAGAAACTGTTTCTAAAAACTAACAAAAGTTTCTAGTTTTGGAAAAAAATTAAAAAATGGCGTAGAAATGGATGACAACTGCCATTTTTAAGAATTTTGACTATCTCAGAGAAGCTCTTTTAAAGACACAATGCCAGCTTTAATACGTAATGCCGTATCATATCATAATCCTTTATTTTCCCCTGCAAGACATACAAGAATTATTCAATCGAATCTGTTATCAAAAAGCTTCCAAAATGATTCAGAAAAGTTCTCATAATTTCTTGGCCTCAAAAAGCTTAAAGCATGAACTAGCGTTCAAGGTGTAAGGTCTTTTTTGGATTTATCCAATCTTACAGATAGCGCCTTTTAAAAATCGCCTTTTGCTAAAAATAAGCTGAAAAACGCAAACCTCTAAAAATGCCAGAATTTTCAGCTAGATCGTGTTCCGACTGTTCAATTGAAATAAAAGGTACAGAAATAGGGCCCCAAGGCTGATCTCGCTAAGCTGGCCCCAGCGGGTGGCTGGCGAGTGGAACCGACTTTCTGAGCAGGCAATCCTCAGCCCCCTGGCGGCTTTTGAAGCAGCAGTGCGTGTTCTTCGGACGCCTCCGCCCTAGTTTCCACCATGTTCTTCATGTTCTTTGTTTTCAGTAGGCAGTGATACCCCTACTGACTTTCCCCAATTCAATTTGGATGAATAAACAAACAAACAAACAAACAAACAAACAAATAAAACTTTTAGGTGTTCCACACCGCCGAGAGGCTTTGTGAGCAGAGGAAGACGCCCTTGCATCACCGAGCAGTAACGTTTCATCGGTTTCCTGACAGTAACTCTTATTGGATGATAGGGTGGGGGACAAAACGAGGAAAATTATTGGACCAGCTGAAAACCAATTTTGAAAAAGACAAAATAAAGCCTCATAAAGCTATAGGCAAAGAATAAAAGCGAGTCAAGCTAAAGCTGAGTGTAAATGAAGGGACCAGATTGCTCTCCTGCTTCTGTATGCGTTCCCTGACCAGGCGAATGCGCTTTTCGTGAGGTCGTAACGCTGGACTTGAAGGGAGGCAGGATGGGAGAGTGGGCGGAAGGGAACCTTCAGCGCAGCCGCTGTGCTTGTGGGACGGCAGGTGGAAGGACGGCATGTCATTTGCTGCCTGACAGTAAACGCATGATGAATGATAAAATGGGAAGGAAAAAGAAACGACTGGCTGCTTCACTACTAATGCTAAGCATTGAAGAAAAGCCAAATTAGCGAAATTTGGACGCAAAAAAAGGGATCGAACTGTCTTCCAATATTTTTGGATTCGGATGTGATGAATGCAACACCTTGTGAAAGTCTGAAAGAAAGGAGAAAGATAGGAGCTGACATAACAAAAGCAAAGCATGGCACAAGCTCGAATTTAGAAATTTTGAGCGATGTGCATGCAAAACATTAGATTGTTTTTACATTACTCAACTCTTAAGAAAAAACGATGGAGCAAAATTTCAAAAATTACAAACTACTTGGACGCGTAGCCGGGGAGGACCTTTGTCATGCGGTCATTCATCTTCTTCAGAGCCGCCTGCAATATCATCTTCTTTACCATACGATTGCCTTCTGCACTCTCTTGAACGCACTGATCTCTCGCTTTGAAGATACAAGCCAGTCTATCGAAATATGGGGGTGAAAGAACGGACCGCATTATTCTCGTAGTTCTCCGCGGCCTTCTTGACTTGGCGAAGGCGGATCTGATGCGTGCCTAGGTCGTAGATCGCCTCCAGCTTCCTGACCATCCCCTGGCCTGTGAGCAAGGCTATAGGACTGGATGGGAGGAAAGAAGTTGGACCTTCCTGGCAGCCATTAGGGTTGTTTTGTGGATGGAGCTGGAGGGGGCATTGGTCATCAGGTCCTCCACGGTCTCCTCATTGTGGCTGTACCCATCAACGAAGTCGTCAAACTGCTCCACTGGCGGCTCAATTGGTAAGCCAATTGGTTCCCCAAAGCCCCAGCCAGTCCCGAGACTATCACTCAAATTTTCTGAGACATATTAGCGCGTTTTTATGCACCCAGCCAGGAAGAATCAACCAATTTTTGAAAAGCGTCTGAAGTGCGTTGCAAGCCAGGATGAGCTCTAGGAAATGCGAGAATCTTTTTCTGCCCCCTCAGTCAACTTATTGCGAACCACTCATTTAGAATTATACTTGGTAAAATATCTTAAAATATGATGCTCAGAAACCAATCCAAACAAGTATATGGCGCAGAGCGCAATGGGTGACCGCGGAGCTCTCAACATACCCCATTTTTCAACCTTTCTACCTAAAAAAGTTATGTTTCAAATGCTCCGGGACTTGTCAAACCTCTCCAGATCTTCCTCAAATTTTATTTCCTTTCAGGAAAAAAAAGTTTGTCAATATCCGTTGAGAATTGAGCCTTTTAAAGCATACCCAAATTTCGACCTTTCTACCCAAAAAAGTAATGTTTCAAATGCTCGGAAACTAGTTCCACCCCTCCATATCTTCCTAAAATCTCATTACCTTTCAGGAAAAAAAAAGTTTGTCCAAATCCGTTGAGAATTGAGCCTTTTACAGCATACCCAAATTTTCAAACTTTCTACCCAAAAAAGTAATGTTTCAAATGCTCGGAAAACAGTTCCACCCCTCCAGATCTTCCTAAAATTTTATTACCTTTCAGGAAAAAAAAGTTTGTCCCAATCCGTTGAGAATTGAGCCTTTTACAGCATACCCAAATTTTCAACTTTTCTACCCAAAAAAGTAATGTTTCAAAACTTCAAATTCCGGGTCTACCCCTCCAGATCTTCCTAAAATCTCATTACCTTTCAGGAAAAAAAAAGTTTGTCCAAATCCGTTGAGAATTCGCCCGTTCCCAGCATTTCCAGACATACATATATATATATATATATACATATATACACATGAGGACAAAAGTTGAGTAACCTCTATAGACCGCGGAGCGGCCCTTCGGGCCGCTCCGCGGTCAAAAATGGGCTCTAAAAACTCGGATTCAACAATTTTACAATAATCCTTGCTTCTCTCAGCTAGAGCTTCTTTAAAACGCGAATAGGCTTTTCTGTAGTGTATTTTTCCGGGACTACCGAATAAGCATGCCATCGCTACCGGAGTAGAAGGGAAAAAGTGAACCAGGTTGAACTCGAAGGCCTTGAAAGTAGTTCGAGGCGTTCGCGCAAGGCGGCGCAGCTTGAAATGGTCGCCCAGCTGCTTCTCTGAAAGGTTCTAGCACTCCTGGTTGGCTACGTGTGAAGTTTTGAAGGACCCGCGGGGTTGGTAGGGGTGCGGCAGGGCCAATTGGGGATTTGCGGCCTCAGGGTCAGCGAGGTTGGCGGGCTTGGGCACCGCGGGGTTGCTGAGCAAACGACTGGCTAAATTTCAATACTCTAAAAAATACCCATCTACGCGGAGGGGCAGGAAGCACGGCCGCTCACTCAGCCGCAGGCAGACACTCAGCTGGTGCAAGCCTAGGTGGAGGGAGCGGACGAGGAGCTCCTTCAAGCTGCGGCAGGCGCCGCGGACGCCCGCCCAGTCCTCCGGGGCCAGGCAGACGAGCATCTTCTCTGCCAGCGCCGGCACTGAGCAACAGAGCTGCACAAGGCGCGCCTGCAACGGATTGGGCATGCTTGGGGCCGCTTCGGGGAATTAGTGCCGGAGTCTGTAGGAAACACCCTAGTTTTGACTGTGGATTTTTAAATGGACACAAACATGCTTTGCGCTAGAAAGTTACTGCTTAAAATTCTACCGCTGCTGATCTAAGGGCTATTGGTTACTATAGATAGATTCTGGGGACTGGGGTATTAAATCTGTTTTAGGTATAATGACTTTTTTCATTAAAACAATCGATCAATTTATAAATTGATCTTATAACTGAAACCTAAACAAGTTACCGAATCACGACGCTTCAAATATTTAGACATAGCAGCAAAATTTTTTAAAAAAATGGGTCAAAATTTCCAAAAATAATTTAGCATTACTTTTTTCGTTAACAATGTAAATAGGCTTTGCCAGAGCCAATCTTTGCCGTGGGAGGGGAAAAGAGATTGTTGAACCGCGTTGAGCTGATGTTGAGTGATGGCGGCCTCGAGCAGCTGAAGGCGCTGACGAAAGGCCAACCTTGAACTCTTCACACATCTGCTTCTCTGAAAGCTGCAATCTCCGCTGGCCTTGCTAGGGGTGGGGTTTTGGAAGGACCTGCGGCGTTGGTGGGGGTGTGGAAGGGCCAGTTTGGCAGGCTGGCCTCCACAGTGGTCAAAGACGCAGGCCTAGTGGACCATGAGCCATCGCCTAATGCACTCTTCATCATCTCGTCCAGCTCTTCCGCCAGCATGTCAGCCGCGGCCTTCTTGGCAACCTGCAAAGCTGAGCCTGACTCTAGGCTGTCTCAGAGGCGCATTGAAAGCAGTACAGAGGTCTCCTCGACTTTGTCCGATGCCTGCTCATTCTTGTCCACCTCTGTCGTGAGGCAGACCTCCGACAGCTTCAGTTCCTTAGCCTCCTCAGTCTGAAACAGAGTCAACATCAGTCATCCACAGGCTATCGCTGGCAAGGTAGAATAGGATGTAGAACCAGAGGCAGTTGCAAAGGAGTACGCTTTGTGCGCAGAAGATGGACGCTGTTTCCATTGACTGGTGAGCAAAAGAGCAGGCCCTTTGCATCACCGCTAAAGCTGGAACTCCCATGTAGCAAACTCCAAAGTAGAGTTGATTAGGGCGAAGAATAGGGTTTGGCGGGGTAGAAAATGAGAGAATGGAAAACTGGGCTATCTGATCTCAAGGCGTATTCTAAGACAGCGAACATCTGCTCAGTATACCAAGGGGGCTGTGTGCGTTCTGAGTGGTGTCTGGCGAGAAACAGGGCAAGGGAGACCAGAAGAAAGGTGAGAATGCTTATTCCCGCCAACATTTCCCGCCCGTTCCCAGAACAAAGGCCCGTGAAAAAGAGCATTGGCGGGTTGGATACAATATGAACCGAAACGACATGAAACGAAATGCTGAAAGAAATGGCTAGACTAAGACTGCACATCATGACATAGTAAAGCATTGTATTGGCATTTGCATTAACATTTGTCTTGAACTGTCCGATAAAATTAACAATTATTTTTTCACTAATAGCTGTTTATGCTTTTGCCGCTTTTGGACCAGAGTGATATTTTTGGTGGCAGTGGAACAAGCAGCTGTATGCGAGCGTTGTAACAGTTTTCCCAAAAGACGCACATATTGCGAAGGCGATTGGAAACGGGTTATTTTCTTAATCAGTGCAGTGCACCCATCAGTGCAGTGCAGTGCAGTGCAGCGCAGTGCAGTGCAGTGCATTATTTCTTATTCAGTGCACTCCAAAAAGTGCACTGAATAAGAGCGCACTGCACTGATTTAGAAATGCAACAGTGCTTCACTGCACTGATAAGGAAATACTGCACTGCACTGATTAAGAAATTATTTTTTTATTTTCCGGTTCTGCTTTGCACTGCACTGCTGGTGAAATACTTTTCTACTTTTCATGAAATTAACTTTTATGTATAATTTTGGTTACTATTTACTAGCTCTACCAGAGGACGAATCCGAAGGGCTCGACATAGATCTGCTGAAGGGCTTTGGCCTCTTTTGCTCCGCTATGCTGGAACCCCCGCAGGATGAGAACCTGGCACAGTTTGCAGTGCAGGATTTACAACCATGACTGGAAATGGGATAACTGGATCTCCCTTTGCCTTGTTCAGCTTGAACTGGGCCTGGCAAATGGCATTGGCTGAAGGCAGCACAACCAGCTTGTTGTATCCCTGCCACTCCTGGGTGGAGACTAGGATCTCAACGGAGCATTGCACAGCATCCTGTCTCTTTGCTTTCTTCTCTGCCAAGATGCTGGCCATTTTGTAACTGCTGATTCGCGTCCTTCAACAGTACAGTCCCATTTCCTCAGCAGTCCAGTTCATGACAAACTCTACTTCTGGTTGGGCTTTGGGGTTCCATCTGCAGCAGTAGAAATGTGGAAGGAGTATTTGAAGCTGCTGGTGCTTTGTTGCTCCACCTCAAATCTCACTTCCTCATCCTCATCCTGCAACCTAATGCTAAACTTGCATTGAAAAAAGATTTCAGGGGATGAGTGGGGACTGCAGGCTGACTTGTGCAGAAAATGTCATAGTCAGAGCCGCATTTGCAGCTGAACTGTCCTGTGATCCAGCATCCTGACTTCAGCGTCTCCAATGTCTTGACATCCCTATCCAGCCAGCACTTGTGGCTTGCAATGCCACGGTTGCAATAGCGGTTGACCTTCAACTCATTCCCATTCAGTCAGGTGTCATTTCTTTATCAGTGCAGTGCAGTGCAGTGCATATTGCACAAGAGGCTTAAGAGTAGCATTGAGAGTGAAAAAGCAAACCCTGCAAAGCTTGGCGGGGCAAGAAGATGAAGAAGAAGGAGGAGGAGTTCGGACAAATGGTTTTTTGCATTTTGCATTGTAAAAAAGATATTTGCAAAAGTCAAAAAAAACTATAGTCAATTCGATGTTGCTCTTTCCATTGCAAAAAGAATTAACAAGATTAGGGCTTTCTGTGGCGAGCAGCAGCCTTATCAAAATTGAGATCTACCAATAACCCCGAAAACATAAACCTGGGTTGAAAAGAGGGGCTGGGCGCTGACGGTTTGCTTCGCTCCCTCGCGCCAGCCTAATTTGATAACATCTGCCCATTTGCATAGTTGATAGCATTTGATAAAATACAACATTTGCAATACATGCAGTGCATTTGTTGATCAGCTCATTTAACTAACAGAATAGTATTTCTCCAACAGTGCAGTGCACTGCAGAGCACCGCAGTGCAGTGGTGCACTGACATGACATTTCCTATTCAGTGCATAGGCAGTGCACTGAATAAGAAATATACAGTGCGCACTGAATAAGAAATACTGCACTGCACTGCACTGTACTGCACTGCACTGCACTGCACTGATGGGTGCACTGCACTGATTAAGAGATTTACCCATTGGAAACAGATTCCTCTCAATCTCTAATCGCTAAAAGCTTCTTTGTAGCTTGAAAGCGACGTTTTTCCACGATGTTAGCAACAGTGCCCCGTCTCATTACTCCTGGCACCTTTATCTCAGCCTATTTTTACAGCTGACTTCGCGAGAGAATCGAAGAGAAGCTGGCCAAGGTGATGAAGGCAGAAGAGGCAAAATCCCACCGCCTCACATTTCTCAAGGACCATCTGGTTTTCCTACCGAAACCTAATGAAGAGAAAGCTGTAGGTTTGAAAGTGCTTGTTTGGAGACCATAAATGAGGACTTCAACTGCAATGTGCTGATGGAATATCCGCTGTGTCAGATTAGCCACAGCCGCTTGGTCAGTCTAATCAGTCTTTTGTAGGGGCATGAGGCGAATGAGTATCAGCGCCCAGCTTCTCAGCCAGACCCCAACAGATGCTCTGAAGGCTTGCCTTTCAGCTAGATCGATACCTCGGCACACTTTTCATATGATATACTCTGCACTCGCTTTGCTCTTGGAGTTGGAACCCCTCAATTCTGCAGGACTCTTAAATTGAAAAGTAATTTTTTTCGCATTTTGCAGAACGATAAGCCATATTCCGAAAGCTGGAAAAAGTGAGGCTTATGCTGATTGCGAACCAAGAGCTACTTCAGGGTAGTTGTCTGGTTGAACTTCGATGAATCGATAATCGATATGCGACCGGTAAAGAATGAGAGTTGAAGCAAAAGCAGGAATGCGCCATCAAGAAGATAAAAGCTATTTTGCCCGTCGTCAATCAGTAAACATATCGTGGTATCATAAGCATAATTTCGATTAGAATACCAGGTTTTAATTATTAATCTTCATATATTGCAGCTTGAACACTTTGGTTCTTTTTTGCGTTATTATGATAGACCAAGGAAGGATTGGGTAACTTTACTAACATTTTAGCTTAAGCAGTTACCCAATTTTTCGTTCGTTTTTAGCATATGTTTTGGGACCTTTATTGGTGATCGGCACAATTTTTAAAACTTCTTGAGTTATGGATTTATGCGATTTATCCTTCCTTCATTCACTCCATATCACAGTAAAGAATAAGCGCCCACACGTGTATTTTCGACCGCTCCATAACTGTGATTACCTTGCGTATTTCTATTGATAAATTTTTCAAAAAACAGCAGCTAAAAGAAACAATTCGCTGTTAAAAAGTTAACAATATTTCGGCTTCAGTTAAAAAACTTAATTGCTCGGAATAAGTCGACACGGCCAGGCATGAACAGATCACGGGGATGGGTTGGGAAATAATATTTTATTTTAAATTCCATTTTTAAGGGTTTTTTAGCATTCCGTTACTAAGTTACATTTTTCATTCAGCTCAAAGAGGAAACAAATGAGTTGTTTATCGCCATCGCCATAAATATATCTGGTACCATCGGCAGGCCAAATGTGAGTCGCTTTTCTCCAAAATTTGGAATTGCCTCGAGTAAAAAGTCAAGGAAATACAATTTCTACTAGTGGAATCTGCTGCTTGGACAGTTGCATTTTGTTTTTGGCGCGCAGTTCAGTGTCTCTTTCCATGCGCGCCCAAAAACAAAATGCAGATGACGCAGCAGATTCCACTAGTAGAAATTGTATTTCCTTGACTTTTTGCTCGAGGCAATTCCAAATTTTGGAGAAAAGAGACTCACATTTGGCCTGCCGATGGTACCAGATATTTCTTCCACTTTTAATATAGTATAAAATTTATAAATACAAATTTTATAATGTTGATTACATATTTAACTAATATTTTATTAAATAAAAAAATTAATAAAAAACTTATTTATAAAATTTAACGAAAAGCAAAAATTCAAAAATTAAAAATATAATGCAAATTCATTAGCAAATTAACATATTTTTGAGAAATTTTCTTGACTAAAACTCAGGGATATCGATTTTTTGGTCTGCCGATGGTACCACATATTACTTCTACTTTTAAGATAAAAAAACAAAAAATTTGGCTCAAGGAAGGTTTGAACCTGGTCATCTCAGAATCGAGTCCAATAGACAAGCCACTTGACCATACAGCCGCATTACTTCCATTGTAGACTTAGACTATTGGGCTGGCGCGAGGGAGCAAAGCAAACCGTCAGCGCCCAGCCCCTCTTTTCGACCCAGGTGTATGTTTTGAGGGTTATTGCTAGATCTTTATTTTGATAAGGCTCTAGCTCGTCACAGGGAGCTTCAATCTTTCTAATTCTTTTTGCATTGGAAAGAGCATCATCAAATTGACCAAAACTCGCGAGAAATCGCTGAAAAGTTGCAGAATTGTAGTAAATTTTGTAAAAAACCATTTGTCCGAACTCCTCCTCCTCCTCCTCCTCCTTCTTCTCCGCATCTATTCAATGGACGATAGTAGGTATTCATTTCTTCCCCCCGTCCCCTGCCCCCGGTCACTGGGCTTCATCATGTCGTCATTTATTGATAAATCTGAAGTTGGGCTAAGGTGGCATATGCCCCAGTGGTGTAGTGGTGTACGCGATTGATCAGATGAATGAACCTGGCAGGTTCGAATCCTTCTCAAGCGTTCTTTTTTATTTTTGTCTGTTTAAAATTGAGAAAACAACTGGTATCATCGGAAGGCCTAATGTAAAGCTCTATTTTCCCAAAAATCGATTCTCCTAAACATAATCTAAGAAAATTTCTCAAATTTATCCAAAAAAATATTAGTTAAATATGTAACCAACATTATAAAATTTGTATTTATAAATTGTATACTATATTAAAAGTGGAAGAAATATCTGGTACCATCGGCAGGCCAAAAGTGGGTCTCTTTTCTCCAAAATTTGCAATTGACTCGAGTAAAAAGTAAAGGAAATACATTTTATACTAGTGGAATCTGCTGCGTCATCTGCATTTTGTTTTTGGGCGCGCATGGAAAGAGACACTGAACTGCGCGCCAAAAACAAAATGCAACTGTCCAAGCAGCAGATTTCACTAGTAGAAATTGTATTTCCTTGACTTTTTACTCGAGGCAATTCCAAATTTTGGAGAAAAGCGACTCACATTTGGCCTGCCGATGGTACCAGATATATTAATTGCATAGGATTACCATTGCACCTTGCCGATTGATGCCTTAAGTACAGGCTGATTGAATACCTACTATCGTCCATTGAATAGATGCGGAGAAGAAGAAGGAGAAGAAGGAGAAGGAGAAGGAGGAGTTCGGACAAATGGTTTTTAGTGATTTTCTAATGATTGCAGCAAATTTTGGGCGTTTTCTTGCGAGTTTTGGACAATTCGATGATGCTCTTTCCAATGAAAAAGAATCAGAACGATTGGATTCTTCTATAAGGAGCAGGAGCCTTATCAATTTTAAGATCTAGCAATAACCCCGAAAACGTACACCTGGGTCGAAAAGAGGGGCTGGGCGCTGACGGTCGCTATGCTCCCTCGCGCCAGCCCAAATATATCACCAAAACAAGTATATGGCGCAGAGCGCAATAGGTGACCGCGGAGCTCCCCCCTCCTCCACAACTTAGTACCTTTAAGCAAAAAAAATTTTGTCCAAATCCGTTGAGAATTCACCATTTCTCAACATACCCCATTTTTCAAAATCTCTACCCACAAAAGTAATGTTTCAAATGCTCCGGGATCAGTTCCACCCCTCCAGATCTTCCTAAAATGTTATTACCTTTCAGCAAAAAAAATGTTTGTCCAAATCCGTTGAGAATTTGCCATTTCTCAACATACCCCATTTTTCAAACTTTCTACCCAAAAAAGTAATGTTTCAAATGCTCCGGGACCAGTTTCACCCCTCCAGATCTTCCTAAAATGTTATTACCTTTCAGCCAAAAAAAAACTGTCCAAATCCGTTGAGAATTCGCCATTTCTCAACATACCTCATTTTTCAAACTTTCTACCCAAAAAAGTAATGTTTCAAATGCTCCGGGACCAGTTCTACCCCTCCAGGTCTCCCTAAAATATTATTACCTTTCAGGGAAAAAAAAGTTTGTCAAAATCCGTTGAGAATTGAGCATTTTACAGCATACCCAAATTTTCAACCTTTCTACCCAAAAAAGTAATGTTTCAAACAGTCCGGGACCGCTTCCTACCTGCGATATCTTCCTAAAACATTATTACCTTTCAGGAAAAAAAAAGTTTGTCCAGATCCGTTGAGAATTCGCCCGTGTACAGCATTTCCAGATATATATATATATATATATATATATATATATGAGGACAAAAGTTTAGTAACCTCTATAGACCGCGGAGCGGCCCATCGGGCTGCTCCGCGGTCAAAAATCTTAAAACTCATCAACAAAAATGTGTGTGCACATCTACTTCTTCCTTATTTCATTTAAACACTGCTATAAACTGTTCAAAATAAACAATGGTAGGACTAAATTTGGCTGGTCAATGCCCAAAACTGCAAATACAAGTGCGTCAGCAATAGCAGCCCAACTGGAAGTGCGCCTACTGCTACTTGGATGAGGACAAAGCTACCTGCTGCAATCATCGCCCTTCACAGCAGCCACAAGTCTTCTGCCACAAAACGGTAGGCCCACATTTTGCTTCTTGGCACCTGGCAGGTGATGGAGCTTGCTCCGCCAATCTGGCTAGCCACAGGTCAGGCCTGGCGAGACGGACTGCGCGTCCCGATCAAGAGGATCCTTTCGCTGTTGGTCTTGCTTGCAAGGCCATGCCAACGCCTCATTCCCCCCTCCAGCATTGCTGGCCCCGCCCCTGCTGCCTTTGCCAATCAGAATCGAATTTTAGATTGAAGCAAAGGGGCCAGGCCGAGTTGGAGGGCGAGTCCTGCTGATGGAAGCCAACTGGAAGTGCGCCTACTGCTACTTGGATGAGGACAAAGCTACCTGCTGCAATCATCGCCCTTCACTGTACGCACGCCCTCTCTCACTGTACGCACGCCCTCTCTCACTGTACGCACGCCCTCTCTTTTGCCCCCCCTCCCTCGCGGATGGGGAAGGGTAAGAGTCCTAATAAAAAAAAGCGGAAACTTGCTGATCTGGCCCCGGGAATGGCCTCGGCGGCCTCAGCCCCATCAACCTGCGCCAACTGCGACGGCCCAGCCTACACCAGCCTCAGCAATCAAGGCCTCAACGCCATCTCCTGCTTCCTCTGCTCCAAAATCTTCTGCATGGACTGCAGCACCGACAAGAACGTCCCCGCGAAGCGTCTAGCCTCCGCCCTTCGTCTCACCTTTATCAAGCCCATCTGCTTTGCCTGCCAGGAATCCCCCGCCAACCCCACGCCTCCAGGCCCACCCATAGCCGCAAGTCAAAACACCCCGCCTACACTGCCCGCGCACGTGAATGGCATGCCCTCCCGTCTGGCGGCCATCGAAGCCAAGCTTGAGACCCTCTCTGGTTTCCTCCTCGGCCCCCCGCGCCCCCGCACCTCCTACGCAGCTGTCGCAGCTAGCCTGGCACCAAACAAAGCTCCTCGCGCTCCAGCCTCCCTCTGTCAGCAGCTAGAGATGAAGGAGAAAGAAGAGGAGCGAGTGCGCACAGTCATTGCCGTGGGCGTGAAGATGGAAGAAGGTGAAGACCCACGGCAGATCTCCTCCAACCTCCTAGAAGCTATCGGCATCCACCCTCCCTCCCAGATTGCCATGGCCAACCGTCTGACAGCAAATCAGCGGAAGGCAGCAGGGAATCAGCCCCGCCCTCCCTCCTCCTCCCCCCCAGCCCCCCCACCACTCCGCATCGTCCTCTCCAGTGCAGCCACCCAAACAGCTGTTCTGAATAGCGCCAAGAACCTCGCCAGCTCCGAGCACTTCCAAGGCGTCTTCCTCCGCCCTGACCGCACGCCACAGGAACGAGCTCTCCTCAAGACCCGCGCTGCAAGGCGCACAGAGCTCTGCGCTGCCCTCCCGCCCGGCTCTACTTCCACCTACAAAATCAATCACCGCCGCCCGGGCTTCCCCCTGCTGAAGATAGTCGATGGCCAGATCGAGCGAGGCTGGACCGACGAGACGCCCCCTGCCCCAGCAGCCCCTCTCCCCTCCGTTGCCCCCAACATCACCACCGCGGCTGCCCCCACCCCCACCTCAGCCCCTCCACCCTCCTCTTCTCCTTCCCTACTGCCAGCCACCCAGCCCCTTCTCCAGGCACCACTCATCGACGGCACCTGGGCCTCCACCATGCAAGCAGCCTCCGCCTCCCAACCCACCCCCACCACCCCCCCCACCCCACCTACCACCACTCCTCAACCCCTCGTTCCCCCAAATCCAAATTTTCAAGCCAGCCCTCCTGCCACATCCTCCTGCTGAATGCCCGGGGCCTGCGGAGCAACTCTAGAGCCAGGCCAAAACTGCCCCTCCTCAAGGCCCTACTGCTGTCCAGACAATTTGATGTCATCTGCATATGTGAGACCTGGCTCTCCTCAGATATCCCAAATGCTCTCTTTGACCCGGATGCTCTGTACCGCTCATATCGCTCTGACCGCTCTTCGTGTGGAGGCGGGGTTATGATTCTTGTGTCTAGGCACCTACACTCTGTCCCCTGCCCTCCTTCCTCTCAGCCACCCCCTGCTCTAGAAGCCACAGCTACACTGATTCTCTCTCCCCCTCCGCCCCCCTCCCCATCGGCATCCTGCTGCTGGTACCGCCCCCCCAGTCTGCGCCCAACAGCCATTCACTGACTGCCTCTCCGCACTGTCCACTCTGCTGTCCGCAAGGCCTCACTGCCCCACGCTCGTGGCCGCTGACTGCAACTTCCCTGAGATCCACTGGCCAACACTCACTTCCTGCACCTCCCTCGGCAGAGAGCTCCTAAACTGGTCCACCTCCTCTGGCCTCCTCCCAACTAGTCGAAGAACCCACCAGGGGCAAAAATTTGCTGAATGTGCTGCTCTGTTCTAGTGAATTGTCAGTTGATGCGGTGCGGGTTGGCCCCAAGCTCCTACTCAGTGACCACAGATCTGTCAGCGCTGTACTCCGGATGCCGACCGGCTGCCCTGGCCAGGCTCTGGTTAGCTCAGCGCCCTCCTCAGCCCTCCCACTTCGCTTGTGGCATAAGATTGACTCGCCAGCCCTAAATTCATTCCTAAGAACCATAGACTGGGAGTACCTTGCCAACTCCTCTCACACCTCCTCTGATTTCTGCGACCTCCTTGAGCTCACACTAACTGAGGCAACTCCTGCAAGCAGTCCCAGCCCGCTCTCCCTCCTCTCAGCCGCGTGCAAGCCCCCTCTCCCGCCGCACCCTAGGCCTTCTGAGACTACGCTGGCATCTATTCTCTGGCCGCAAACACACTAACCGCTCTAGGCGCTCCTATAGACGCGTGTGCAAGGCTATTAGGCAAGGAGTGAGGGCAGACCTGAAGCATGCTGATGAAAAGCTCTTGCGCCCCGCTCCTGGCAGCTGTCAGCGCCTTTCCACTGGCCCTCCCCTCTACAGGCTCATAGCAAAGCGCACAGGCAGGAAAGTGAGTGAAATTCCTCCCCTGCGCAAAGACTCCCTGCCCCTGCCTGCCCCCCCCCTTTCCCACCCAACCACCACAAGCTTTGCTCATTTAAACGAGGAAAAGGCCTCCCTACTCAACGCTCGGTTTGCCTCTGTGCTCAGCCAGGACAATGGCGTCTGCCCACCTGCTTTTGCCCCGCCTCCCCCTCTTGCCCCCCTGCCTCTGCCTAGGGCCCCCTTGCGAACATCACTTTTGAGGCTGCTGACATCGCGCAAGCGTTAAAAGGGCTCAAACCCAAAAGGTCAATGGGCCCAGGAAGGCTTTCCACCAGCACTCCTAAAGGCAGCCTCCAGCAGCCTCCTATTCCCCTTGCGAACTTTGTTTGACTTCTGCCAAGTCACTGGAAGACTCCCCATTCAATGGGAGAACTCCTTTGTGACACCAGTCTTCAAGCGCAAAGGAGAGCAAAGTAGCTGCAGCGCCTATCGCCCCATATCTCTCATCCCCTGCCTGCTTAAGATCTTCGACCCCATCCTCTCCCGGCCAGCTAAACTCCCATTTTTGAATCCTCAGGCCTCTTTCCTACCGCAATGCATGGCTTCAGACCTCGGCGATCCACAGTGACCAGCCTCCTATCCTTCCAAACCTACCTAGCCAAGCAATTGCACCGCCGCCTACCAGTCAGATGTCTGAGAACATAGATATTGCGAAAGCATTTGACTCCGTTTCGCACGCAAAGCTAATCCACATTGCAGCGGCGGTTGGGCTAGGGCAGAGTGTCCTGCACTGGCTAGAGGAGTTCATCTGTGGCCGCACTATGCAAGTCCGCGTGGGCAGTGCTCTCTCCCCGCCCGTCCCTGTCACCTCCTCTATTGTGCAGGGAGGGTCATCGTCACCTGTCCTCTTTAACCTCTACCTACTGCCACTTATATGGTGCCTCAACCACATTCAAGGTGTCCGAGTCTGGGCCTACGCGGATGACATCCGCATTGCCTCATCGTCTGTCCCCTGCCTCACCTACGCCCTGCAAGTGCTGTCCAACTGGGCCGAGCAATGGCAATTAGCCATTGCCCCTAACAAGTGCACTCACTACCGCGTTGGTGGTGGACCCCTGCCCGTCCTTTCAGTTGCAGGGAAACTGATTCCCCAAGCAGAGCCTGAAGGAGTGTGGGACGTAGGCCTCCTTCTTCAACCTGGCCTCAACTACAAAGCGCATATCACTAGCATTGTTAACAAGGCCAGCTTTGCCATTTACCTAATAAAAAAATGCCTGCACACCGCCTCGCCTGTCCTGCTAAAGCAAGCCTACATTACATATGTCCGCCCACAGTTGGAGTATGCATCGGCCGTCTGGTCACCAAACACTATAAGCGAATCTGACCGAGTGGAGCGTGTACAGCGAAAATTCACCAAATACATATTCCGACGGTGCAGACTGCCCGGCAGAGCGACTAACCATTCTCAATCTCCCCACACTAAAACGACACCGCCTAACATCAAACCTGCTACTTATCCGCAGCTGCTCTCAAGTCTGTCTGCAACACAGTGTGAGCTCAGAAGCCCCCTCACCCAAAGAGCAAGAGGAATGGCACGGCTGTCCCATTTTCTTCCCCTTCCTTCACTCGGGCTTGCGAGGCAGCCACCACGTCGTGGCGGAGGCGGGGGGCGGCGCTGGGCTGCAGTCACTCTGGCCGGGGCGGGCGGCGGGTTTCTGGAGGCGTCTGGCGACTGTGGAAGCTGGGGCGGGGCGACGGGCTTTCCTTGCTTCTGTTTCATCGATTTTGGAGGCTGATGGATTCTGATTAATGCCTTGTGATCCTCAACTCCCATCCTTTTCATACAGAGCACCTCTTCTGTGCTGTTCTGTCTTTCCCATTCTCATGGAAGAAAAATAGAAGAAGAAGAACAGCAAACTGCGCCGCCTACACGGCCGCCTGGAGCTTCGAATCCGAGAGCAAGAGTACATCGAGCTGCTCAGAGACTGCCAGCGAAACAAGGCCATCGAATATGCTCGCCAGTAGGCCTACTAATTCCGCCTCTCACGTTTCTCTAAAACATTCGTAAATCGATTTCAGACACTTCAAGGAGGTATCGGAGAAGGTGTGGCGGGAGGAGCTGGGCGAAAAAAGGCTGTGCAACCTCTGGGGCAAAGATGCGAGGTAGGAAATAGGGCGAGCCGGAAAGATGAGCGCAGTGCACTCGCAGGCCGTGGGAGCCTTGTAGACTGGTGAGGAGCTCCTCCGACAGAGGCGGCTCCCGTAGGTTGTCTGGCTGTAGGATGAGACGGAAGGGGCGTGGAAAAGAAGGCAGAGAGCGCGTGAGCCAAAGACTGTGATCCATGTGGTCGGTGTAGGCGAGGTGGAGGAGGCTGAGTTTCGGTGGCCAGACGAGCTCCAGCTCATCGCTCAGGTGGCAGCCCCTGGGAGTGGCTATATGGAGGGTTTGAAGGGTTGGCGGGAGGCTGAGGAGGATGCTGGGGAGCTGAGTGGGCTTGAGAGGGGGCAGGCGGAGGTGGCGGAGGCTGGGTAGGGAGGCGAGGAGTTCGTCCAGATGCTCAGTGTTTTCCTGCGGCTGCAGATCCAGGCATTGCAGACTGGAGGGCAGAGTGAGGTCTTTAATGCTGAGGAGGTCCAGTTTAGCCTGCTGAAGGCGTGGCGCCAATTGGGCCAGACGGGGCGGCGGCTTAGTAGCGCAAGACTCGATGGCCAGGCAGCGGAGTTGAGGCAAGGCTCGGCTGCCAGTGAGCGCGACTCTGTCGTAGGCAGTGATTCGGAGACATTGAAGGAAGGCTGGGAGGCGGTCCAGACTCTCTTCTGGGCTGAAGATAAGGGCGTGGAGCTGAGTGAGTTTGTGAAAGGCGGCGAAGCCAGCCCAAGAAGAGTGCTCTGCTGTGATAATCATATCGAGGTTGTCCAGATGGGGCAGTAGGGGAGCGTATTGGGCAAAGGCGTCGGGCGAAGCGTAGAGGCGACTGAAGAAGCGGATGGCGGGCTTGGGGATGCTGCCGGGCGGACCGGAGCAGCTGAGTCGCTCCAGCAAGTCGGGCAGGACGTCCCAGAGTTCTGGCCTCATCCCACCCACGTTCGGGCTGCTCACCATAACAAGATTATCCTCAAAATTCCCTTTCGAATGGCGTTTGAATCATGCAATAAGCTTTACTATAACTCCAGTTATGACTTTTTGTTGAGTCGGGTCGACAAAATGTCGGGTCATCATATTGTCGGGTTGACATTAGGTCGGGTTGACATAGTGGTGGGACGACATAATGTCGGGTCGCCATAAGGTCGGCCCGACAATATGTCGACCCGACATTATGTCAACCCAAATCAACAAGTAGTCATAACTCGAGTTCTAGTAAAGCTTTTCTCATGATTTAAACGCCATTCGAAAGGGAATTTTGTGGAGAATTTAGATGGGGTGAGGACATCAATCAGCAACTGCCACAGTAGTTCAGCAGCCTTCTCCACCAGCAATTTGGATTCAAAAACGGAACTGCCAGAGTACTTCACCAGCCTTCTCCACCAGCAATTTGGATTCAAAAACGCAACTGCCACAGTACTTCAGCAGCCTTCTCCACTAGCAATTTGGATTCAAAAACGTAACTGCCACAGTACTTCACCAGCCTTCTCCACCAGCAATTTGGATTCAAAAACGTAACTGCCACAGTACTTCACCAGCCTTCTCCACCAGCAATTTGGATTCAAAAACGCAACTGCCACAGTACTTCAGCAGCCTTCTCCACTAGCAATTTGGATTCAAAAACGTAACTGCCACAGTACTTCACCAGCCTTCTCCACCAGCAATTTGGATTCAAAAACGCAACTGCCACAGTACTTAATCAGCCATCACAACTAGCAATTTGGATTCAAAAACGTAACTGCCACAGTACTTCACCAGCCTTCTCCACCAGCAATTTGGATTCAAAAACGCAACTGCCACAGTACTTCAGCAGCCCTCTCCACTAGCAATTTGGATTCAAAAACGTAACTGCCACAGTACTTCACCAGCCTTCTCCACCAGCAATTTGGATTCAAAAACGCAACTGCCACAGTACTTCAGCAGCCTTCTCCACTAGCAATTTGGATTCAAAAACGTAACTGCCACAGTACTTCACCAGCCTTCTCCACCAGCAATTTGGATTCAAAAACGCAACTGCCACAGTACTTCAGCAGCCTTCTCCACTAGCAATTTGGATTCAAAAACGTAACTGCCACAGTACTTCACCAGCCTTCTCCACCAGCAATTTGGATTCAAAAACGCAACTGCCACAGTACTTCACCAGCCTTCTCCACCAGCAATACTACATCGATACTTTTTATGGGAACCTAATTTTTTGAGATTTGAGATATGAAATTGAATCCTAAATCAAGCCTTTTCTTTTTATCATGTTTCTTCAGAGCACGGCAAAAATAAATGTATTAATGGAGATTTTATCTGTCGAAGAATCTGATAACAGCTAAAAACATTTTTAAAACATAAACTTTCATTATAATTGTTTTTGAACTGCCGCCCAGGACTTGGCCTGGGGGCAGTACTAAGGATTCACCCCAAAAATGGGTGTGAGTCTATATATATATGTATGTCAGCAAAGATTCCTCTGCGGTTTCTCAACCAAATTGCCCCATTTTTTCAGGAAATGTCAGGCATGTTGGCCGCTCCAACATATCTCATGTGACCTTGACAAAAATTACTGGAACTGTGACAATTGCGTTTTTTCGAATTTCAGCCATTTTGACCTCGATTTTGGGTATTTTGTATTTCAAAATGAGCCTCATGCTTTGCACTATAATTCTGGCCACAAAATTCCCTTTCAAATAACGTTGAGATCATACAAAAAGCTTCAGTAGAACGAAAGTTATGCCATTTTTGAACTGCCGCCCAGGACTTGGCCTGGGGGCAGTACTAAGGATTCACCCCAAAAAACCTCTAAGTCCCAGACCCCATATATTAGAAAACATCATTTGACTGGGTAGCTTACTTTGGATCAACTTAAATGGGGTGTACGTTTGATTTAAGAATTCATTTGACTAACTTTCTTAACTATATCCATTCTATTGAAGCAGCATGGGAAATGGGAAACATGGGGCATCATAGGCCAGATTTTAGGGGGCGGCAGTTCAACTCATGGGTTCAGCCATTTTGTGCAAATGAACCCCATGTTATACTAGTTATAAAATTGTAGGGCGGCATTCTGGCGCTGGTGGCCTTCGCTCCGGACACCAAGGTGCCCAAGTACGCGGCGGCCTACGGACTGGAGCGGCGGATGGGGCTGGTGGATGAGTTCCTGAAGGAGAACTGCCGCCTCTACCAACTGGCCCATCAAAGCGTCTTCTCCGCCTGCCTCCAGGCCGGCCTCTCCGCCCTCAAGACCCCCGAGTGCGGGGCCAACAACTGCTGCTTGCCTCTCCGCCTGTCCTGTCTGTGTTCCTGAGGTGTCACCCCTTCACTTAAATTTAATTTCTTAACACCTCACACACCCCTTGAGGTGCTGAAACTGGGTGCATCGCTGCCGTTCACGCACGCGAGCCAGTCGCACCTGGTGTGCGCGGCGTCAGGGGAGGCGGTGAACGAGCACAACCCCCCGGTGATGCTCCCCAACGGCTTCGTCTACGGCAGCAACGCCCTGCACCGCATAGCCAACGCCAACGCTGGCAGCATTATCTGCCCGCGCACTGGAAGCCTTTTCCATCGCTCGGAAATTCTGCGCGTCTTCGTTATGTGAACTTTACAACTTTGCCTTTTTATGATATTGCATGTTTTTCAAAATTATCTGTGCTTGCTATGATGGTTACTGGATGTAGAGGTTCATTTGTGCTAGGTTCATATGGCGGTGAAATGGTGTTTTGAGCATGAAAAGGGTGAGTTTACAAGTCAGTAAAAAGAGTGCAGGCTCTAGAAAAATGGAAAGGAAAATTATTCGTCATCTTTGAACAAGCGACGAGATGAGGGGCTGATGGGCAGGAGCTCTTGGCTGCCGAAATCCAAATCCTCCACACTGATCTTCTACAATTTCAAGCATGGCAGACAGCGCACCACTCAGTCAGTTGGTGTTGGCAGAAGTGGAGGTGAGAGGCTTCTCCTTGGGCGAGGCAACGACTGGCGTGGAGGGAGCCGTCTGAAAAGAAGGCGGAAGCTAAAGGACAGTGCTGCTG
Source organism: Ptycholaimellus sp. GST1_10 (assembly GCA_030248095.1). Taxonomy (NCBI): domain Eukaryota; kingdom Metazoa; phylum Nematoda; class Chromadorea; order Chromadorida; family Chromadoridae; genus Ptycholaimellus; species Ptycholaimellus sp. GST1_10. The sequence goes on from JASANA010006367.1 coordinate 40,062, forward strand.
TTTCGCAAAAGAAACGTGCCAAACAGACAAGTGAGGAGTGAACAGAAAAGGGCGAAGGAATGAAAGCGGATAGAAACGAGAGGAGGAGAAAACGAACCATCCAGGAGAGGGGCGGGGTGTCGGAAAGGGTCTCCAGGGCGTGGACCAGCTTCTCCTCCACCACGTCCTTCCCCACCTTCGCCTCCTTCCACATCTCGCTGCCCACTTCGCCCAGACTCTCCGCCTGCAGCAGATACAATTGAGACATAAAAAGACGGTAGGAGGAGGAAACAGTTTTGATGTTGTGATCGATGGTGTCGAGGTAGTCGGCAACGGAGGACAGGCCAGCCTGTACCTTCGGCAGGTACTCCAGACTCTTGTGCGGCAGGTAGGAGGCGATGCCCGACGTCCCCTTGATCCAGCTCAGCAGCAGAGCCTCCGGTTTCACATCAACCAGCTCTAGGCTGTAGGAGGGCAAGCAGGGCATTGCAGCGGAACCTTAAGGCTCTGAGCCTTGCTCTCCAGGTCCTGCAGGGCGACAAGGGCGGAGTGACGCAGAGAGGCCAGAAGGACGGCGCCGAAACGCCCGCCAAGACCGCGAACGTAGGCGACCAGGGCGAAGGCCTTCTCCTGCTCCCAAGCGATGAGCTGGCGCGAGGCATCGGCGGCAGAGGCAGGCCGGGCTCGCAGTCCCTCCCCGGCGGCGCTGCCCAGGCAGCCGATGCGCTGTAGGAGGCCGGCGTCATTGGCGCTCTTCTCGGACTCCAGGTAGCGCTCGGCGGAGTCCAGGGCGAGGTTGAGGGCGACGAGGCCGGTGTTGATGAGGTTGAGTGCCTTGGTCTTGCCCTGGGCGGCGACGAGGGCGGCCATCTCAGTGGCGGCCTCAGCCTTCTGGCCGGCGACGGCGGGGCTGGTGCTGATGCCGTGGATGGAGCGCTGGAGGATGGAGCCGTAGTAGAAGCGCTTGAGGGAGGCCGCCACCAGCTCCTCGGGCGTCATCTGGAGGGCGGGCAGGGCGCCCTCGAGGCGAGGCAGGGCCGTCACCGCCAGGTTCCCCGCCTTGTCCAGCGGCTTCTCCAGGTACGGTTAGGCCGTGCTCAGCGCGTACTTTGCCCACGACTCCCCCAGGCTCAGCGTCGCCTTCACCAGCGGACAGGAGAGGTCAGAAGAGGTGAAGAAGGAGGAGAGGGGAGAGAGGTGAGTGAACCTGTAGTCCCTGGAGACATTGTAGCCGTAGATGGCGTGCTGGGCAAGGCCGGCGACGAGTGGATAGTTGCCCACGCGGTGGACGAAGCAGTTGTCGCTGTGCACCTCGGCGGTTGGGGCCATTCTAGCGCTTCTTTCTCACTCTCTGACGCTGAAGCTATATTGCGTAGGAAGAAGGGGACTGATGCAAGAGCTGAGGGGAGTTTGAGAAGGCTGTGAGAGGCTGAACGGAGGGCGAGCTTTATAAACCGGCTTATCATCAATGACCTTTGCACTGTGACCCGCTTCCCCATTGGGACTGCCCTGTTGCGCATGAAGGTATCATCACTGACGCTAGCGAAAGCACCAGAAGCTTCGCGACCTCTGCTCTTTGCCCCTGCCTGAAACTACGAAACAAAATCTGAGTCAAGCTATCTAGCTATTGTAGCAGTGATGAGTGTGGATAAAAAGGCGGGAGGGATTTCGTCAGCCCAAGGGAAGAAGAGACAGAGGGTAATGGATGTTTGGGCGGCAGAGAATGTGAGAGGGAGTGGGTGGGGGTGACTGGACTAGACAGGGCGGAGGCTATGCACGTGAAAAGGAACTGAAGTACATATTCACGCTGCCCGCTAAGCCCATCCAAGTGGGACTATTTTCATGTGCGCTTGCAAAATATTATCAGTAACATTTTGTGATTTTGTGGCTTTTTGAGCGTTTTTGAATCCAAATTGCTAGTGGAGAAGGCTGCTGAAGTACTGTGGCAGTTGCTGATTGATGTCCTCACCCCATCTAAATTCTCCACAAAATTCCCTTTCGAATGGCATTTAAATCATGAGAAAAGCTTTACTAGAACTCGAGTTATGACTACTTGTTGATTTGGGTCGACATAATGTCGGGTCGACATATTGTCGGCCGCATTTCTATTCTGCCATAATTTGGGGCTTTAGCTGCCAATCCATCGGGGGGGGGGGGCTTTAGATCTATTATTGCCAAATGCTTCAAAGCTGCTGAATATTTTTGCTAGGGAATAAAGACAGCAACGGATGGAATGTCTTATTACATCGCCAAGCATCCCCAGATATCGATCGATATGACAGCTAACATGCAGCAACGCAATGTCGATTTCCAAAAAAAAGTAAAAATTTGCATAGTGGCGAAAGGGCCGGTGGGAGTGGTGGTATTGGGGATGGTGGTGGAAGTGAGTGACACAGTTAGAGGACGAGGGGGACAGAAGGATAGGAGGATGGAGGCAGTCAATTGCAGCCGTGGGACATCCTGGACTGCAGTCAAGGTCAGACGGGTTGATGGCCGCTGGTCTCCCTCCCCATCCTCCTTCTCTGCCCCATTCTCTCTCTCCCTTGTCTCAGCCAGGCACCGCCAATTGAACCTGCGTTTGGCATGCCGGACATCGCGGAGGTTGCCGATTGGCAGTCCCACGCCTCCGTCTCCCAGCCTAACGCCCTCACGCCCAACATTCGGTATTTCCCACTCAGCTTTTAGCTCCATCATTTGCCTCCAACCTAGGCCATTTGTCAGCCACTTTCACCCGCAAATAAACGATGAGCTAGCGTGAAGAGGATGAAAGTGCAGGCCGCGAATGGTGCACTCGGTGTCGGCGCCAGAGCCAGGCAGCGACACAGTCTCACTAGCCTCCGTCATTGGCCGATTAGCACGCCTCAAACTCCCCGTCGCCATCCGAGAGGTCTTCGCCCCTTCCGCCTCTCTCACTCTTTCCACGCTTCAAAAGCTCCCCCGCCGCTCCTTCCACTGCCCTACCTTTTCAAGCTGAGGGGCTTGAGGCGTTGGGCGGAGGAGGGTTGGGGGAGAAGGCAGAGAAGGCCTTGCGAGCGGCGGAGAAGGCGCTGGAGAACCTGGAGATCGCTCTCAAGCTCAGCGGCCAGCACCCCGCCTTCACCGAATCCATCATGCCCGACGTTCACCTACTCAGAAGTCTGCATCATCCCTTCTTAGCCCTGAGCTGAGCTGAGAAAGAAAGATGTGGGGTTGACAGAGTTCTTCGAGGACTGCGCAGAGGAGGCTCGCCTGGACGCCAACCGTCCGATGATCATGAAGAATGCCGTCTATGTTCGTAAAAGCTTCATGCGCCGCTCCACCAAGGGACGCTTGCGCGGCTCTAGACGCCGCTCTGACGCCGCCATTCGTCGTCTCTCATCCTCTTTCGGTTCTTACTATTCTCTCTCTACACCTCTACTTTCTACTCTACCTACTGCTTTACCCACTAATCTAACACCTCTACCCCTAGCTAGAGTAGCAGAATCCACCTACTGCGATTGAAGAAAACGAGAAAAGAGGAGAGCAGACCAGCATTGCAACAGCCCCACAGCAGCCGGACCTCATCAACTTCAATTGATTATTCCCACACACTCATCCTTGATTATTCCCTCACCATGCTTTTTTATACGGCGTATCAGTACGGATATCTTTGAATACGCATTATTTCAGCTTAAATAAGCTGCATTGTTGAATTTTTGAGAGACCGAAGCGGCGGGCGGCCAAGGCCAGTTTAAGCAGTTACTCCATTTTTGCGTCCAACTTTCCGCATACTGGGCTGGCGCGAGCGGAGCAGACCGTCAACGCCCAGCCAATCTTTTGATTCTGTTGATATTTATTGCTATCTTATTACTTGACTAATGAGCAAAAATGTCCTCACAAAAGAGTGGAGCTCACAAAGGCCTCACAAAGCCTGGCCCAGAAGCAAAAAGTGAGGGAGAAGGGGAGAAGTAGCCATCGGGGGCCAGCCAGCCAACCGAAGCCAGTCAATCTATGCCTCAGCCTGCCAGAGACCTATGCTCAGCCAGGCCTCCGCACAGCCGGCTTTGACCTCCACACACAGGAGCTTGGAGACTCTTCCCCCGCTTCACCTCACTATCATAACCATTCCCCCCATGACCCTGCCCCTGGCGTGGGGGGAGGGTTGGAGGTACCTGGCCAGCTACTCCTCCAGCCTCAGTCACTTGCCCTATCAAGCCCCTCATCTGCCCATTGCAACTCGGACCCAGCCTCTGACTCCCCTCTGAGTCTAGTGTTGAGTCCAGACCCCAGCCCCACTCATACCCTCCACTATCCTAAGCCCAGGGACAGCCGCTCAAATAGCCAGTCATCCACAGCATAAAGCCCCTCACCAGCCCAGCCCTGCTTCAGTCCTCCCTTAACTCAGTCCTGACACTCTTCCCCTTCTCTTCCAGAAACAACAGGACTCCCCTCCAGCTACTCAGCAACCATCACCCTTCCATTGACTACAATCATATTTCTCACTGAGAAATACCTCCACAATGTAGTGGCAATGGGCAATCAGGAATGATTGCCACCTCTCACGCCCACTCACTCTGCTGCCTGTGATGAGAGCACTCCGCCCAGTGCCCGAGGATGGCCACTATGAAAACTACACCCTAACATGCCCTGGATAGCAACCAACCCCAGACGATTTGGAAGCAACACACCATTGATAATCAAAACTGAGGAGGAAGAGAGACAGGCTGAAGCAACCAGGAAGGAGGAAGGAGAGGAAGAAAATGAGGACATTGGAGACAGTATGTGGAGAGTCCTCAACGTAGAACCCATCGGTCAATAAGTCCTCTGCAGCCTCTCCAACGGCTCACCCTGCAGGCTTCACGTCCCACACCACATGTTCATGGGAACTCTGAATCTTCAGAAAGTGGTGGGTCATCGGCAGTGGCGGATATGGGGGGGGGGGGAAAGGGGGACGTTCCCCGCCCCCCCGAACGGATTTCGGGGGGGGGGGGGGGGAATTCCCCCCCGAAACTTTCAGGAAGGGGAAAAATTTCACCCTTTTAGATACATCTTGTCAAAAAATTTTCGCGCGCTTCGCGCGCAGAGTCTAATTTAGTACCAATTAACCAATTTATATGCCCATTTTTGAGTTATTAGAGCCTAATTTCAAAATTTTTCTCTGCTACGCGAAAAATTTGAAAATTTTTTTTTACCAAATTTGCTATTTTTCAAGTTTTTTTTGCTTTTCTTGGCAATTTAGATTGAAAATTTTTGCGCGCTTCGTGCGCATCTAGATAGGGTATATTGAAAAAATTTTGACCCTAATTTTTCCCCGCCGAACCAAAATCCTATATCCGCCACTGGTCATCGGTCTTTGAACCGGGAAACTGGGACCCTGATAGACACCAAGACTCAGAGACGCTGCCTTCCCTACATCCACTTATCAGTCACCAACACGAAAGAGATGATGATGCTGATGTCGTTGACTAAAACCCTGAGAAAACTGGACATTGCCGGCAAGCCAGTCAGTCCCAAGAATCTCTTCCAACACCTTCAACCATTCCTTCAAGCTACGGAAGTATTGGAAGAACTCGAGATCATGACACTGAAGCAAAGAATCTGGGACGCACTGCAAGACACTGTCAAGCAACTTTGGTACTGGGATGGATCTCTGGGAGGACTTCTGAAGTCCAACCTCAAGAGCCTTCACTGCGCTGAATTGTCAGTGTTCACCCTAGAACACATAGCACCCAACCTGAAAGAAGTGAACATTCATGGAGGCCTAGGAACAACACCATCCCCAGAGCAATGGACTCACTTTAAGGACCTACACCAATTTTGGAAACTCACCCTTTGAATCGGCTCCAAACAACAATCCTTCCTTGAAGAGGCTGGAACACTCCCCTTCCTCAACTGGAACACTTGGAGTTTTGGAGAGTAGACAAGATAATGGCGCTGAACCTGAGAATGTTGACACCAAACTTGCTCTCTCTCAAACTTCCCTGGGTCTTCATACCTGCATCAGGACCGTCTTTTTGGGACATGCTTCCAGCAGGTCTGGAAGAACTACAAAATCCGCGCCTGTCAGGTCCACATTCCCTATTTCAAGACCAACCATTTCACCTTCAGGACCTTGTGCCTGCCAGATGGCTCCTCCCTGACCAGAGAGTCCTCCGTCGCTAAGACAGGATATCTGCCACCTAACATCAGGAGCTGTTGTATCTGCTATGTCAACCCATTTGGTCTAGTAGATGAATGGAGCCAGGAATCGGAATCAGGACCCCGGTACCTGGGAGGAGCAAGGATGGTCAGAATAGCAAGAGCAATGTTGTCCGTGAGACTTCCAGTCACTCTGGAATTAAACCGGGTCATTCCCATCAACAAGATGACCCTGTCTTTCAGTCAAGAGCATCAAGGATGGCCACGTGATCTCTCCATCAAGTAGTTCCTCCTTCCCAAGAACTACTACCACTACGTCTTCTCCAGGAGACCGTAAAAAGAACAGCAACTATCACTAAGGCTTGGCCCTCACTGTCCTTCACAAGACTCTGACTGCATTCAAACTCCTTCTACTGCTGCGCAAGCATCCCTTTCTCATCCTTCACCCTTTCTTGTGAACCACGCGTTTCCTTCTTCCATTTGAAGCTCCTCTACTGTCTCTCTGTGGTCTTCCAGTCACCCTGCCTTCCTTTGAGACCTCTCTATCCTAACTGTGCCAGACGTTCAAAAACACCAGAGGAGAAGGAATGTCACAGCATCACAAGTGACACACTGGAAGCATGGAAAAGCCACACGGAAAGGAAGACTAAGGCTTATATAGGCTAGGCCTAGTCTTATATATATAAGCCCGGCATGCACCCACGCCAGCAGCACATCTTGGTGCCCTGTCATGGAACATCTCGTTGCACAGGGAGTATTCCATCCAAAAAACCTGGACATCCTTCTCATTCACGACGAGAACAACAAACGCAAGACAGTTTTTTGCCACTTGTGACGTCCTATACCAAGAAGTTAGTGCCCTTCTGGGTTACCATGAAGGCCATCCTCCACCAGAGGCTGCCATCATACGACCTAACATGGAGGACACCCACCGCATGGACACCGCGCAATGGAACACCAGTTGCTGCAATGGACAGCATACCGACAGAAGGAGACGCCAACACCTAATGTTGGCCTGACCCACCATCACCCATAGACAGAGCCTATACCAATGTCAACCACACTTCACAAGCTATCGCCCTGGTAGAGGATCAACTAGACCAACTTTCTCAATATGATCTGAGATGACCCAAACTCCAGCGGCACTGAGGTGTGGGATGCCTCAATGCTCTGCCTTGTCCATTTGGCTTCTCTCTCTTTTGGGTTGCCTTTTTTCTCTCTGAATACGTTGGGTAATAACCAGTGCAAAAGCAAGTGAAAAGCAAGTCAAACCTACTAAAAACACAAGACAATTGCACTAAAAGACCCTCGCGCATTTCCTACTTTATCCAAGCAAAGCAAGAATTGAACACTCCCTAAAAAAGGGCAGAAAACAACACCTCTTAATTGCTAAAAGAAGCTTCAAACACTTCAAAGGGAACTCATAAAAGAATCGCGTTTGGGGTAGCAATTCAAAGGGAGTAAGAGAGGAGTGTTGAAAGGGGAGGCAAGAGAGGTGGTGGAAGGGAGTGTGTGTGCGACGGGAATGTGTGGGAGAGAGAGGGGACGCTAGGCCAGAGACATTCCCAAGAGGGTCACTCAGAGTACATACTCACGTCTCCTAAAGGGAGGACAACTATGGTAGGAGAACTTGGCTCACACTTCTGCATGCTTGCGCAACACTGGGGCGGGGAGAAGAAGTTGAGCAGGAAGATGAGACCAGTTGAAACTGAAGCAAAAAACAACTGGAATGCCTGTGAGCAGGAGAAGAAGAAGAACTGCAGGAAACAGAAGCAGAACTTGGAGAAGAGAGAGAAGGTGGGTAGGAGGAGAAGGAGCTACCCTACTGCAGGGTACCTACTCAGCCCGCGAGAGCGAGTGCAGGTCGATGCTGGGCTTTTCGCATACCCCCTCATGCCACTCCCCCATCAGTCCGGAGCCCTTTCAGGCCGCCAGCATGGGTGAAGAGGTCGGGAGCCCTGCCGGGCCGCCCCGACCGTAATCCTCCTCTGCCAACGCTCCCCGAGACCAGCCCCACCCGCCGACACCCCCCGCCCCCTTGCAACTGAGTGTGCTTATTACATAAGAGCATGGCAAAATAAGGCTGGCAGTATAGGCGGCGTAAGGACTAGAGCTAAGGCACACGGGTGATCGTTGATATATGGCACAGATGGAGAGAGTTAAGCTTCGCTTCTGGGAGGTGGGGGCGGGAGTGGAATTGCCTCCTGCTCAGCTGCTACTACAGATCCGGTGCCTGCTGCTGCAATTTTCTTTAAGTGACAATAGATCATTTTCTCTTTCATTAATTTTTTGGAGAAAACTGTCGGATTTGTTCTAGCTTAATCACCCTTTATTCAGAAAAGAACCACAATGAACCTATTTCTCCCCCAATTTTGTGAAGACCGAATAGTGTTCGTTAATTTTGCTTGTGCAAGCACAAGTCGTTGAAAAAACACTATCTTAGTAAAGCTTCGCTAGCACCTAAAGAATCATTTCGATCCACCAAAGAAAATCGCTAAAATAGTGTCCTCGAAAACTCATGAATACAGCCACCTCCCAAACATCAGAAAAAGAAAAAGAGGAACCAGTTTCCGTCTCCGTGCGCACGGCCATCTCCTCCACCACCAGCCTGTGCTTGGTGATCCTTTCCCCGCCCTGTCCAATCTCCGTCGTGGTCGTGGTCGTTGTTGTCGTGGTCCTATTCTTATCTGAGCTTCGCTGCTCCTCCTTCTGCTCCACCAAGCTTCCCTGCTGCTCGCTGGAGACCGTGCTGAGTTGCTGCTGCTGTTGGCTGGCGGCCTTGGGTGCTCGCTGGGGCGGAGGTGGAGGGAGGGCTGGCGGGGTCTTGGGGGCTGCTGGAGTGGGTTTGGGAGGGACGGGTGGAGGTGGGGGCTCGGCCCCGGCCACAATTCCGACGTCGCTAAGCATCTCCGAGGTGGCGTTGGCCAGTCGTTTGGCGGCCTAGGAAAGCGAGTTGGCTCTTAGACCAAATTGAACGGCAATTTTATGCTATTGGTATATTTGCTTTTTCAGTGAAGCCGGCTGCCTGGAACCAGTGATCCAATTTTATTGAGCACGCTTAATAGTAGATCAGGAATCCTATTTGGCGTGCTGCATAAAATAGATTCTCATATGAAACATGCAGGAGGCTTCGCTTCGCTAAATGGATTTGGACAGAGTGTGTCAGTTTGATTTTTGGCTACTGAAATTGACTTGATTTTTGGCAAATTTTTGGTCTTTTGCTTAGGACTTTCTTTGATGATTTTGGCAGTGTGCTGTCTAAAAGAGGAGGAAATGAGAAAAAACCTTGTAAAGCTGGCCGCGGTCTAGTGGCGGCGGCGGGGGCGCTGGCGGTTTCGGCCGTTCTTCGGCTGCCTGTTCATTTTGCTCACTCACTCCATCGATGTTTCAGGCAAAATGAATAAATCCCACTGCTCACTAAGGCCACAATATATCTAGATCTCCCACGTTGCGTACAATTTCTGATTGGCGATCAACCCTTCCCAGAGCAGTGGTGGAAAGAGGACCTGGAACTGGCTGAGGAGGAGGGTCAGGGCTCGGGTGACGGCGGCAGCTGCAGCTCGCAGGTCGCCCACACCGACGGTGGCAGAAGTGCCGCTGGCGGTGGCCGCCACTTCGGCGTCCTTCAGCAGTCGGTCAACTGCCTGCAGGCCATCTTTTTGGTTGATACATTTTGACGGAGCATTCGAATTTTGGAAGAAAAGAGATTCCGTTGGGTTTGCCGACGGTACCAGGCCGACGGTACCATGGTTCAAGACCTCTGGCTGTATGAACGGGTGATCTTAGCATCGATTTGAATTAATTCTCGTGCTCTCTTTGCCTAATGAATTTGTTTTCGCGGGAAATGGCAGGCTTGCTCTGCTCTGACAGCTAGATGAGATAGAGGAGAGAAACCAAACGTGATTTTCCTATGCTACGACTTTGCATTGAGTATTAGATTCCAATTGTTCTATTCTCGTACATTTATAATCGAGTTCTGTTTATAAATAAACCTGAGCAACCAGACGAGCAGCCTCCACAAGCTGGTTCTGGCAGTCCTTGGACTGAATATGCGGTGCCACCACGCGAGCTGTGGCCACCAGCTGAGATGTGGCAAAGGCACACTTCGTGGCCGACTTTATCACCTCAAGCCGACTTTCTCATTCTCCTCTCTTTCTATCCAAACACCAAAGATTCATGCTCACGAGAATTGCAGCTGTTAGAAGAAGTCCAGCAAGAAAAATAGTCCTTTTTCTAACAGCTGCAATTCCCGTGAGAATCAATTATCAATCGTTGCTAGCTTCGCAATGAGCCGAAGTCCAAACCTCAACCCGAAGGCCGTCGTCGGGGCAGGCGGAGGAGACGTGCTTGGCCTTGAGGACGAGCTGGGCGGCGGCGGTGGCGACAGCTTTGGCTGCTTCCACGATGGCGTCCTGGACGGGGTCCTGCAGCGGCTGAGCTTGCTGGGCTGGCGCCAGCTGTGTTTTGACGGCTGAGGAGTAGTCCCCTACTCGACCGGCTGCCGCCAGCACCGTCTGCCGCTTCTGTTGTCAAAGGCAGCATTAGGATGGTTTTTAGAGTGATTTTATTGATTTTTTGGATTTTTTAAAAGAAATTTTAAAAAATTCTAAAAAAATTTTGACATGGAAAATTTGGGAATTTTTTTCGGGGAAATTTTTTGTGGAAAATTTGTGAACATTTTTTGGCTCACTCCAACTATCCCCCCCTCAAGGTTTTGACCCCCCCCCTCATTGGTTTTACCCCCCCCCCCCCCTCAAGGTTTCTACCCCCCCTCAAGTTTCAACCCTCCCCTCAAGTTTTTACCCTCCCCTCAGGGATGCGTTCACATCTGTGTTGAGTAAGGAATCGTTGTAATCGCTAAAACTACGACTCCAATTATTCCCCCCTCATGACTCCAACTATCCCCCCTCATGGAAATCGACTCCAATTATCCCCCCCTCATTAAAATCGACTCCAATTAGCCCCCCCTCATTACTCCAATTATCCACCCATCATGCTATTCGACTCCAATTATCCACCTTCATGCCTCATAACTACGATTCCCAAGTCTAAGCCCAAGTCCAAGGCTAATCCTAAGCTGACGATCCATGAGGGGGGGGGGGGGGGGGGTAAAACCCATGAGGGGGGGGGGGGGTAAAAACCTTGAGGGGGGGGGGGGGTAAAAACTTGAGGGGGACAGGCACCTCATGAGGGGGGGATAGTTGGAGTGAGCCAATTTTTTATACCATATTTGCAACAGCACTTGCTGTTTTTGTTCTCAAATTAGGCAGGAGCCAGTTTCTCCAACATCTTAAGAAAAAAACGCTAAAAAATTCGGAAGGTTTTTTGTGCCACCTCCTCGTGCTTGGGGTTGATGGAGTTGAGGAAGTCAGAGAAGGCGCCGCAGGTCTTCCGGGCGGCCGTGATCAAATCATCCGACGGCCGCTTCTCCACCTTCGGCATGAGAGCGGCCACGGTCCTCAGGCCGTCCGTCATGTCCGGGATGTGGCTGGAGATGAGGCTGACGGCGGCGCCGATGGCCGTCTGGTCCAGCCGGTCTTCCACCGGCGCGGTGAGCTGGATGATCTCTGCTGTGGCGGCGCTCACGCTGGCCATCTTGTCGCTCACTGCTTTACGTTCCACGCGGACCAGGTCTCTGGGAGGAGCGAATTGATAGGAATAGGAAAACAACAAAATTGTCGAAGGGCAAAATTTAATTGGAATAAAATTCCTGCCCAGTGACACTTTGCTTTGAATGTGACGAGAAAAAATGTGAAAAAAAGCTAAAAAAAAAAAATAGAAAAAATTCAGAAATTTTTGGAGTTAACAATTTAATTGGAATAAAATGCATGTCCAGTGGCCCTTTGTTTTGAACGTGGCAAGAAAAAATGCAAAAAAAGTTTTAAAAAATTATTAAAAATCGCAAACTCTTGAAATATTGAAAAATGCAATAATTGACCAACTTCTGAACTTTGTCGCTCATGGGCGGCAGCTGGGCTGGCTCGCAGAGACGCTTCTCAGCCTTCTCCACGACCTTGACGGAGGCCTCTATGGTGCCTACCAGAGCCCGTTGCTGCCTGGTGTACAGGTCAGACTCCGAGACCACCGGCTGCCGACCCTGTCCACCTTATCGCTTGCTTTCTCGCTTAGCAAATTTGACAAAAAAATAATTTTTGTGAAGCAAATCGAAAATTTGCTGAAATTCTTTCTGCTGAGATTTATGGTACATTTTGCGATGTTTCAGAAAGACACAGCGAACAGGCATCCAGCTGTAAATTCAATAGGCCATTGTCAGGCAATTGTCTCCATGCTCATCCACTCTTCATTTGAGCATTGATAAATCCGAAGCCTATCCAGTCTCCATGCTAGAAGCAAACCTGGAGATTCGCAAAAACTGACACCCAAGCTATCGGGCCGAAAGGGGAGCAAATGTGGAGCCAATTCGGCAAAAAATGAAGCGGAATGGAAACCGGAGGCGGTTCCACAGACTTGAAGCGACCCTCCACAGCCCCGTACTGGATCGGCTCCCCCGCCTCGTCCTCGAAGTAAGGCGTTCGTTGACGTTTTCGCTCTGCCGCTCCCTCCTCTGCGCTTGCCACCTACCGCCCAGTTCTTTTCCTTCTTCATCCAAAGTTTAGCAGCATCCAATGGAGTTGATGATTACAAATCTTCAAGATTAGCTCTGCTCACCAAAACTTTTGAAACATGCAGCTCTAAAGCGCCCCCTTCTCATTCTCCCCCTGACTTTTCCAGACAGACGGGAGAGCTTTACAGCGGCGTTCTCCATTAGCGTAGCCTTGGCTGGCTCCACCAAAGCCTCCAGCATCGTGGTGCCCTCATCCCCCTGGTCCCCGAAGTGGTCCACAGCCCTTCGCTTCCTGCACTCTTCTAGATGTACAGATGGAAGGGAGGATGAGAGGGTAGAACCTCAACAGATCGTCGATGTAGCCCGCCAACAGCTGGGCCATCCGCTCCCCCTCGTGCGTCTGGATGCAGTAGTAGCCGTCCTCGTAGTCCCCGAAGTCCAGCGTGAAGGTGTTTCTGGAGGCCGCCCACCGACGAACCTGGCAAAAGCACTCCCTGGAAAGGGATTGGCAGAGATTGTATTCCCCACATGGGCGGTCATCCGGCATCTAGAAGTTTCATCTAAGAAAGGGGTCCACTTTTGTGAACTTTAGAATGATCCATCTGAGTTACATTTTCAGTTGAAAGAAACAAAAAAATTAAAGATAAGTAGGATTGTGTTCGCGAAATTTTCATCAACTCATCTGTCACCAGTTCACTATCATCATTTCATCAACATTTTCACTGCCGAGAAGAGGCCTCGAAAAAGAACCTGCTCCAGAGGCCAGACTCGCTGGATCTCCTTCGTCTTGGGCTCAATACGCATCACAGAGTCCTGCAATTGGAGCAGAGACTGATAACTAGGAGTGGGGATTAAAGGATACCTTGCTGATGCCAAAGATGCGCGGCGCCAGCTTGTTCTTGCCCTTCATCTTCTCCTTGACGTGGAAGTAGTGGACGTTGCCGTTGCCGCTTCGTCGCCGATACTCCACCACATCGCCCGTTCGCAGCAGGTAGTGCTCCAGAGTTCGTCCATCCTCCATCCACACCCCTTGTCTGCAGCCACAAACAATACCCTTGTCGTCTGTCCCTGTTTCAACGAAGAGCCTTGGATTCGATTCTCCAATCATAAACTTATCATAGCTCGCTCCTCACATCAAGCTGATACACATGGTCTTACTATACCATCACCACCATTTAGGATTTTGGAGGGGTTATGTGGAGGAGGGGGGATGGAGGGATCCGCTGTGGGGAGAGGGGGAAAGGGAGGGAGGGAGGTGGGTCCGTGACCTACATTTGACCTTGGATGATTTATGGCGGCTAGGTGGGTGCTTGCTACTGTAGTGTCTAGACTAATTGGCTAGAGGGTCAAAGGGCGGCTCGCAGGGGAGGGGGCAAAAATATGCTCAACGGGCGGCTCAGGTGGGGCGGGGGAAAGGTGTCTAGACTAATTGGCTAGACGTGCGGTAGTGTCTAGACTGATTAGCTGGAGGAACATTGGGGCGGCTCGCCGGGGAGGGAGTAAAAAATGGCTAGACGTGCGGTAGTGTCTAGACTGATTAGCTGGAGGAACATTGGGGCGGCTCGCCGGGGAGGGAGTAAAAAATGGCTAGACGTGCGGTAGTGTCTAGACTGATTAGCTGGAGGAACATTGGGGCGGCTCGCCGCGGAGGGAGTAAAAATGGCAGACGTGCGGTAGTGTCCAGACTTATTAGCTGGAGGAACATTGGGGGCGGCTCGCCGGGGAGAGGAGTAAAAAAAGCTAGACGTGCGGTAGTGTCTAGACTGATTAGCTGGAGGAACATTGGGGCGGCTCGCCGGGGAGGGAGTAAAAAATGGCTAGACGTGCGGTAGTGTCTAGACTGATTAGCTGGAGGAACATTGGGGCGGCTCGCCGGGGAGGGAGTAAAAAATGGCTAGACGTGCGGTAGTGTCTAGACTGATTAGCTGGAGGAACATTGGGGCGGCTCGCCGGGGAGGGAGTAAAAAATGGCTAGACGTGCGGTAGTGTCTAGACTAATTGGCAGACTAATTAGCTGGAGGAACTTAAGGGGGGGGCTCGCCGCGGAGGGAGTAAAAATATGGGGGAGGGAGTAAAAAATGCCCCTGCCTCAGCCTTGGTCCCCGAAAGCGCTCTTCCCTCCCCCCTGCCTAGGTCACTAATTTTCCTCGCCCGGTTCTTTTTTCCAGGGGAGGAGGAGAGGAGGAGAGGAGGAGGAGCGGCGACTGGAGAGGCAAATTCAAGTCGGCTACTCGGCGATATTTCCGCTTTGTTTTTTCCGAGGCTTCTCTCTTCTTTTCTTCTTTGCCAAGGCTTGTCCCCTTTATTGTCGCAATGTCGGTTCGCTTTCTATTGCTATTGACGTTGGGGGATGAAAAACAGTTGACGTGCTAAGCCTACTCGTATCAGTCGCAGCACTTTGACAATTGTAAAACACTGGATTGCGAATCATTAGGGTGCTGGATTGTAACACCTTGCGCAGATCAAACAATGCGGCGTTACAGGGATTGCTCATAAATTAAAGCTGTCATTTACGAATTGAAAGCGACGGCACAATGTGGTTTAACACTGGATTGCTCACCATTAGACTGCTGGTTTGTAACACCTTGCGCAGATTAAACAATGCGGCGTTACAGGGATTGCTCACAAATTGAAGCTGTCATTTACAAATTGAATGGGGGGAGGGGAAGAGGAGGGGAGGGGGAGGAGGAAGGGAGGAGAATGATCTAGGTTAACTGGGCGGGGGGCGTCGGCAAGGCGAGCTTATTTCCCAGCAAAACGCTGTCTCGTAAATCGGACAACGCACCACAATCAAGCCGTCTGATGATACACTCTCCCCCCTTAACCAGCCCTCCACACAGCAGTCTTTAATTTCCGAGCTCTGTAAGACTTTTCTTGGATTGGTATCTCATCCCTCTTCCACTCCCCCACTTTTCCGCCTCCCCCTCTCTTCTCCCCCACTCTTGGTCCCCCTTTTCCACTCTTCTCCTAATGACAATGACCAAGTTCTCGAGCAAGATTGAGGCAGTTGGCTGTAGATTTGGGGGAAATAAAGAGGATAGATCATCAGAGGCCTGGCTTTGAGGGCCTTGCGCATTTCGGCGGCGGAGGCGCTGAGGGGAGGCGCTGAGGGGAGGGGGCGAGGGAAAAGGGAAAAGAGGGAGCAGAGGATAGAGTAGGACCAAAAAGGCCTAGTGGTCCGGTATCCCGCCTAGCCTACTGGTCTAGAGAGCGCGCCTCAGGCCGCTCTCTTCTCAATCAATAAGAGGGGGTCTCAAGGCCCCCCAGTACAAGACCTAACCAGGCTTGGCGGATACCTATTGCTCTTTTTTTGCAATTTGTTATTTATTTAATTATTTTTATAATGCATTGTTTTATTCGTCAGCAAGAGTTTTGACAGCAAAAGTGCGAGCAAATACATGGAAATGCATAGCAAAACGTAGAAAATGCAAGTGAAAGATCATAGTTTGGTTTTCTGAATCGTCATCTTTGCTTTAGGCTTTTGTTCTTTTGCCTCCAAATGTTCAGGCTCAAGTCGTGGTCGCTTGACAAATTGCTGGAGCGCCTCATCACTGTTGCGGGATAAAACGGCAGTGGGAAGCGTGTTCTTGCTGGTCTGCAGCTGGCTTAGCGGAGGAGGGCCTGGGCTCGTGTTCTTGCTGGTCTGCAGCTGGCCTAGTGGAGGAGGGCCTGGGTTCGTCGTCTTGCGTCGCTTTGGCACTTTGGGCAGCAAAAACTGTCCCTCCTCCTCCCAACTTCTAGTTCTCCTAGTCCCTCCTAGGCAATCCTTTTCTCACCCCTCATCGACGCTCCTATGGCTTAAAAGAACCTTTGTTCTGGAGCTCCTTGATCATTCTTTCCGAGGCTTTAATAAGCCCCTCCAGGTTGCAAGTGTTTCGGGAAATGTAGACTGGAAAATCTGGATCCGATTGGTCAGCTTGCAAGGCCTGTAATAAAGACAATTTGGTGCAACATTGCAGAGCTCGCTTCTGTGAGCTCAAAGTGCGCGCTTCCTGGCGTGAGGGCAGGAGTGGAAAGAAGAGGAGGAGGGGAGAAGAGTGAAAAATAAAGGCTTCAAAAGGTGCTCACCTTCAAATGTGCGGCGAATAAGAAGGCTCCTAATTGCCTAGGCTTATAAAGGGTCAGATTTAACAAAGGCTTTTCAAGAGGGAGTGCCACTTGAGAAATGGGGCGGGTGTAGCAAAAGCTAGTTTGCGGCGGCATGCGAAAA